>LPNX010578122.1:0-108089 GCA_001517045.1 Pseudotsuga menziesii
ATGGGGCGGTGGGGTGTTAGGGAGAGAGAGGAGGGGGGTTAAAGGTAGGGATATGAGGAGGGGAGCTTAGAGGTAGGGAGAGGAGGAGGGGAAGGGGGTTAGTAAGAGTTAGGGGAAAGAGGGGAGTGGGGAGGGGACATAAAATAATAAAAGTATTGGTATAATTGACAAAAAAGCACTCATTGTAGTATTTAAAAACACCCGCATATTGTGCTTCAATGAAATGCGCACCCATTTTCATTCAATACAACCGACACGCACTATGCTTCAATAAAACAAACACTCATGTTTCTTTAATATAACGAGCACGTGTTTTATTTAAATTAAAAAATGTATTCCATCAAAATGATAAGGCCGATCCTCCACCCATGTTGGTGTGGCATTCTTATGCCCATTTGTCTGCTTCGGACTTTGCTTTGGATTCAACATGCCTATGACTTGGAGTATGATAAACCATGGCTAATTGAGCATTATATCCAAATTTTCAATATGCTCATGTTTACCTGTTGGTTACAGTATGCTGCACACCTTCATATTTTATGAAATTTTAGAAATAGATACGGCATTTTTTGCAAATTCCAAATATGTAATTTTTAACAAGAATATATAATTTTTTCTATTTTTTTCTTATTTATCTTCTGTCATCACTCCTCAACTAAAAAAACACACTGTTAGTGTTTTGGCCATATCTATCTCATTTCACAACCATTTTGAAAACAAATTGTATGGTGCACTAAAGAACACCGACCTCTACATGCTATAAAAAAACCCATTTCCAAATAACTGGATTAAGAAATTCAAACGTTGCACATGTTATAACTAGATCTTGTTCTTGGGTTACCTGTTCTTTTTGTCCTAATTTTCAACCATTGGTTTAAAATGATTTTACATTTTATGTTGATTTTAAGAATTTTTGACAATCAATAATTTTTGTTGGATTTAATGCTTTTAATGGTTGAATTATTTCATTAATTTAGCTTTAAGGTTTGTATTTTGGGCTTATTAGTCAATATGTATATCTTTAAGCTTTCAAAAAATTATAATAAAAGTTTATTCCAAGTTTTGATTTATAATCTAACCCTCATTTTTGAGTCCTTTGTCAAATATTTTCATGAGGAGATTCCTGTAGCAGCTCTGTTTTTTCTGTTTTTGTCATTATCATTGGGAGCATATTACGAGGAGATGGAAAAAAATTATGGAAAAAAAAGAGGTTTTTGTCCAAAACAGGATCATTCACAAAAAACTCTTTCAGTATTGCAACATATGTTATCATTTGAGAGATTCAAATTCATATTTGTGGCCTATTTTCAGGGTTTGAATTATTTAGTAATTTCTTGTTTTAGTCACAAATTTACAGCATGTATTTTGATCAATTAAAGAGGAATGTTTAAAAACCAAGAGAGGTTTTTGTCAATAATAGAATAATGTAAAAAAACCTCTCTCATTTTTTGTATAAGTATCCCGGATAGAGAGATATGGATGCGTCTTTGAGACCCATTTTTCAGAAATTCACCAAATTTCCCAGTAATTCGATTTTGCTATTTTTAGCCAATTAGTTTTTAATATTTGAAAGTTGGTTAATGTAACTGATGAGTAGTTTCAAATTCGACCTAAAGAAGTGATAATGGAACTAATTTATATTATATCTTTGTAATTATATAAGGAGGAAAGTGATACAATGCATAGGTTAGATTTTTCATTCAAGGAGAGGCTTTTGGAGCTTTGATTTCTCAAGCTAGCATTTATAACTCTTATGTAAGTGGATGACTATTATTGATTATATATAAACTGATAAGCCCTTTTACCTGTCATTCTTTAGCATTTTTGATCTAGTTGATTGCTCAGTCTACAATTTCATTTCCTGTTTAAAGGTTTATTCATGTAAATGCTTGTTGCGTGTGGGTGGAATTAGTATTTCATGTGTAATGTTTATGGCTTATTGGAATGTGTTTGATCCCCAGTTTATCCAATTTGCATGATTCAGTTCTGTATTAGCTTGTGGATGTTTATTTCCTCCTTGCTGATGAAGTTTTTTAAAACCAAAACCATAGAACAAAACCCTATAAACTTATTTTATTTAATTTTACTTTTGAGATTGTATTGGCTTGTTCTTCTAGTAGTCTGAGAACAATTTCTGGCACTAACATCTTTGGCGCCATTACCAGGGATGAAGCTGAAGTATATTTTCCTTAGGATATCATTATTCATCTGATTTTGAGAGGTGAACAAAGTTAGAAAATCTTTTAGACTACAATTTTTCACCAGTGACTCCACGATTAAAGATTCCACTGCAAGGAGAATTTTGTTGACATAAAAATGAAGAAACCAAATGGAAAGACTGGGTATTAGCTTGTTACTTTCCCCCATGAGGTTTTGTTCTTATTCATCAATTCTTTCCTGTCTTTCCCATTGCATGTTAAAAGAATTATTTTTTGTTTTGTCTATTTCGATGATCATAAACCTTCAGGTACATATCCCTCTTTGGAAGAAGAAAGTCTGCATTCTTCTTGTTTTATTGATGTTGATCATATTCCTTCATTTTAAATACATGTGCAACATGATATAAATATACCCATATCTCTTGAAGCTGATTATTCTGGTCATCTTGCAGAGAATAAAGCCGATCTATTACCTTCTACCATCACTGCTGAAACTTGCGAACAACTTGTTGAACCTCATTTTCAACCCACAGATTTTCAGTCTAGACTCAGACAGAAGATGTTTAAATCTCTTAGGCTGTCATCTCTATTACATCCTTAACCTTCCTACTTTGTTGAATATCTTCCCCATTTTACTGGAAAAAACCATATTACAGCAGAGAAGCATTTATGATCTTTTCATAATTTCATTGATAATTTTGAAATCATGCATGAGGATGTTGTCATGAGGTTATTTTCAAGATCCTTTGCCGGAGATGCTAGGTTTTGGTTTCGAAATTTAAAAGATGATTCAATTGGATCGTGGGAAGAGTTACATGATGTCTTTTTGAAGTATTGGGGTAAGAATAAATCTTATGATCAATTTATTTCCGAATCTTATAGTTTGAAAAGAGAAAATGATGAGCCAATTTCTAAATTTAATTGGAGGTTTCAAAGTTTTTATATCAGTATGCCTACAGAGATCAGACCTTTGGAAAAACTTATTATGGTATATTATGTTATGGCTTAACATTCAGATCTTGTATTTTTCTTGTTAGAAAGGAAATCATCATCTTTAAGACAATTGTTTGAGGATGAAAAAGGAGTAGAGGAGAACATCCAAGCTTGCAAAATGCTTCGATATCAGGCTCATGTTGAAAGATATAAAAGCTTATGAATAGGAAGAAGAACGTAGGTATCATTCAGATTTAAGACAGTTTTCTTCATCATTTTCATATTTTCATATGAACAAGGATATAAATGACGCTTGTGTTGATTCTTCATACCAGTTTGCTGAATTTTTAGATGATAATATACTTTCAGTGGATTATAGTAGAAATTTCCTAGTTCCTACTATGAGATTATCATGTTATGAAGAAGAAGTTGCTGCTCTTCAACCTCTTACTATTGATATAAGAAATAAGCCACCATTCTTGACTTATGGTCACTTTCAGAATTTTATTTGTTCAAGTTTTGATCAAAGGTTTTATTTAAAGGCCGAGGAGCAGTTTGAAGAGCCCTTGGTTCCCATTCTTGAGCCAAAGTTTAAAAAGAACAGCAATGGAGAGGAAGAGGATGCTTCACTTTATAATGATTATAATGAAGACATTGAAGTTTTAAATTGGAAATTTCATGATCAACAGAAACCAATTGTAGGTGAATTATATTCCAAACATTTTACTAAACAAGAAAAAATTCTGAATTGTTTTGACTCTCAAATTGATAGCATCCAGACTGTAGATACTTTGAATGTAATATTAGATGTGTGTAATATCCATGGCCATGATAACTTTGCTTCTCAAAACCATTATGAAAATATGCCAATTTTTTATGGATATAAAGAAATACTACATCCATTCTTTCAGTCCTCATTAGTTGAGCAGCACTCTTCGGAAATTAGTCAGCTTGATTTAGTGGAAGATATAAAGCAGGATAACTTCAACAGAGTTAAAGATTTTATACATTATTCTCTTATTGCATTATCTCATGGAGTATTGAGAATTGAGGACACACATTTGCAGTCCTTTGTTATTGAACAACAT
This sequence comes from Pseudotsuga menziesii, assembly GCA_001517045.1. Classification (NCBI taxonomy): domain Eukaryota; kingdom Viridiplantae; phylum Streptophyta; class Pinopsida; order Pinales; family Pinaceae; genus Pseudotsuga; species Pseudotsuga menziesii. The sequence continues at coordinate 4,181 of LPNX010578122.1, forward strand.
GAAGGAGTAATTTTGCATGAGTTTCATGATCCCGTGGCTTCTTGGATAGAGTTGTATTTTTCAAAGGTTTCTAATGCTCCAACTTTTGGCATACTTCCTATTTCAAGTCAGAAGTATTAGCTTCCTACGGACTCTTTATTGCATTTATCACATATTTTGTGGGTCTTGTCAAATAGTAGTATGCATGGAATTATGATTCTCATTCAAATGATTTCTTGGCTTCACTTGAAGTATGATTACACTTGATTGGGTTGTTTCCTCCAATTAGAAGTACCCATAAATAGCAGAATAAGCTCGCTATATGAGCATGTAGATTCTTTTCAGTATGCTGGTTTGTAGCAGTATTTTGTCATTTCAAAGGTATGTGTTCAGAGTTTGAGAAAGTTGCAGAGATTTGGTAAATGATTCCATCACCCAATGAATAAGGCATAATGTCTACAGGTTCTTGAAGCCTCACAAGGAGCACTTCATCCCACACCAAGAGCCAGATGTTATAACTAGATCTTGTTCTTGGTTTACCTATTCTTTTTGTCATAATTTTCAACCATTGGTTTAAAATGATTTTACATTTTATGTTGATTTTAAGAATTTTTGACAATCAATAATTTTCGTTGGATTTAATGCTTTTCATGGTTGAATTACTTCATTAATTTAGTTTTAAGGTTTGTCTTTTGGGTTTATTAGTTAATATGTATATCTTTAAGATTTCAAAAACTTATAATAAAAGTTTATTCCAAGTTTTGATTTATAATCTAACCCTCATTTTTGAGTCCTTTGTCAAATATTTTCATGAGGAGATTCTTGTAGCAGCTCTGTTTTTCCTGTTTTTGTCATTATCATTGGGAGCATATTATGAGGATATGGAAACGAATTATGGAAAAAAAAGTGGTTTTTTCCAACGCAGACTCATTCACAAAATTCTCTTTCATTTTTTCAACATATGTTATTGTTTGAGAGATTCGAATTCATCTTTGTGGCCTATTTTCAGGGTCTAAATTATTTAATAATTTCTTGTTTTAGTCACAAATTTCCAGTATGTATTTAGATCAATTGAAGAGGAAGTTTTAAAACCCAAGAGAGGTTTTTGTTTATAATAGAATCGTGTAAAAAAAACCTCACTTTGTTTTTGCACAGGTATCTCGGATAGAGAGATATGGAGTCGTCTTTGAGATCCATTTTTCAGAAATTCGCCAAATTTCCCAGAAATTCGATTTTGCTATTTTTAGCCAATTAGTTTTTAATATTTGAAAGTTGGTTAATGTAATTACTGAGTAGTTTCAAATTTGACCTAAAGAAGTGAATATGGAACTACTTCATATTATATCTTTTGAATTATATAAGGAGGAGAGTGATACAATGCATAAGTTGGATTTTTCATTCAAAGAGAGGCTTTTGGAGCTTTGATTTCTCAAGCTAGCATTTATAACTCTTATGTAAGTGGATGACTATTATTGATTATATATAAACTGATAAGCCCTCTTACTTATCATGCTTTTTCATTTTTGATCTGGTTGATTGCTCAATCTACAATTTCATTTCCTGTTTAAAGGTTTATCATGTAAATGCTTGTAGCATGTGGGTGGAATTAGTATTTCATGTGTAATGTTTATGGCTTATTGGGATGTGTTTGATACCCAGTTTATCCAATTTGCATGATCAGTTTTGTATTAACTTGTGGATGTTTATTTCCTCCTTGCTGATGAAGTTTTTTAAAACCAAAACCATAGACCAAAACCCTATAAACCTATTTTATTTAATTTTACTTTTGAGATTGTGTTGGCTTGTTCTTCTAGTAGTTTGAGAACAATTTCTGGCACTAACAGCACCCACAATTGACATACCGTTTTCAAGGTTTGATCACGTAGATAATTAAAAAAAAATTTAAAATATTATTTTTACTATTCGAAAAATAGTCGTGCACTAGTATTATATGTTCTCTACATGTCTATCAGTTTTCGTAAGTTTATTCCATCATTTAGTCACTCAAAGGCTGCACCCACAAAACATATACCTTAAAATTTGTCCAAAAAATTAGAAGTGCTCATTAAAAATATCTAACTTTAGATAGTTATGAGCATTTTCAATAGAAATTTTTTTTATATTTGGAAATGTCATTCAATTTTCTACATTTCTTGTTTTTACTCATCGCAAGATTCATTGTGTAAGTGTCTAGAAATATCCATGTAAGTTGATGGATGCCTGTTTTTTTAGTTTTCTATTGCATCTAACACGTCAAAAGAGACCCTCATCAACTTGCACACACCCCTAGGCACATGTGCACTATTTTGCTTGATTAAATTTTTAATTTCACTTATAGAAAAAATTACATATGTTCTAGAAAAAAAGGTATCATATGCCTTGAGTTAAGGGCCTCACATTTTCTCAGTTTAGTGACTGCAAACAAATTTGTGAGAGAAGATATTGAAATTAAAATTGGAGGATAGTTGGTATAGGGAAATAAGGACAAAACTCGAAAACCATGGAGGTTTCTAAGTATGAGGTTTATGCTCATGAAGTTGATGGGTTATTATGGTACAACCAACGTATGTTTGTTCCAGGGAATGAGGAATTTTGACATTTTATCCTCTCTAAATCGCATCAGGTAGTGTATATGGCCCATCTAGGGGTGAAAAAGATATATGTAGATGTAGACCTAAATCCATTCTTTTTTTGGAATGGTATGAATAAATATGTTGTCGATTTTGTGGAAAGATGCCTAGAATTCCACCTAGTGAGAGACAAGCATCACCATTAGCTGGAATGTTACAAAATCATGCCATCCCAAAGTCTAAGTGGGAGGTGACATCGATGGATTTTATTGTCGAATTATTGATTACCTCTAGCCGGCATGATTCCATTTTTATTGTGGTGGATATTTTGACCAAAGGTGCACACTTTATTATGATCAAGGTTACTTATAAAGTGCTTGAGAGAGCACAGGTCTTGATAAACAAGGTAATGTAACTGCACATAGTACCTTGGAATATTGTTTTGATAGGGGGTCAATATTTATAGGGATATTCTAGAGGAGTTTCCAAGAAGAATTTGGTACTCAACTGACCTTAAGTGATGTGCACCATCCAGAGACAAATGTCCAGACTAAGAGGATCAACCAGTTTCTAAAGAACATACTCTGTCTGTATGTTATAGAACAACAAATTCATTGGTGGAGTATCTACCATTGGTAGAACTCACCTCCAACCACAACTATCATAACTCAATTCAGATGGAAATATTTGAGTTTCACTACGGTAGGTCTTGTTGGACACCCTTGAGTTGGCATTGTCTTGAGGATAGAGTCCTCATGGTCTATATATGATCCAGGGTATTGAAGAGCATATATAATCTATTCAGGTGCGGTTGAAGGAGGCCCGGGATAAACATAAAATTTATGCTGATGCACATCAAATAGATAGGAGCTATGAGAATGGGGATAAAGTGTTCTTGCAGGTGAAGCCACTGAAGAGCTCTATCAAATTTGTAAAGGGGACAAATTGTCACCATGGTTTTTTCGACCAATTTAGATTATCAAGAGATTGGGTTCGATAGCTTACCATATTTCTTTTCCATCATCACCAAATCAGATCATGATGGTTTTCATGTCCTTTTTTTACGAAATTATATGTTAGATCCATCCCATGTTATTGAATTGAGAAATTCAAGAGGAACATCAGTGAACTTGACAACTTAGGCATCAGTTAGTTGAAAAAGACAAGGTATAGTGGGGCAATTATAGTCTTAGTTCCATGACCTGGGAGGATGCATCTGAGATGCATGCACAATTTCCGTATTTGTTTTAGAAGTGTGATGTCAATCTAGTATTTGTGTTATATCATGATTTTTCCTTAAAATATTTGATGTGTGTGATGTTTATGTTAGAAATAAGGATTGTAGAGCAACAACAATAAACAACACGCAAATATAAAACACACTAACACATTACAAGAGAGAAACCAATTTAACATGGTTCACCCAAGATGGGATACATCCACACAAAAAATTCCAGTCCTTTTATTATTATACCATCTAGAAAAATGAAGGGATATAACCTGCAACAAACCCGTTGCACTTCCTCTTCACTCTCTCACAGTTTCTCTCACACAATCACATAAATTGTTTTACAATGCTACAAATACAATACAAATCCGTATTACAATGCTTTCCTTTTATAAGGGAATTTCCATGAGAAAATAACACAGGTCACCCAATACCATGGTACCACAAACTATTGGCCAACAAACACCCCCAAAATTTTCTTTCAAGGGATTTGCCCCCGAACCCCTACAAGGGAACGATCTCCCCTTACACCCCCATATCGGGACGAGTGTACAATCAAACTGGGGTACAAATTACATGAATGAAAAATAACATCTATGAATCAGGAATATCAGGCTCTAAAACCAACAATCTCCCACTTGGATACTGATAAAAAAACTCCACTGCCATTGCACTTGTTGGACTATGATCTGAACCTTGGACTTGGAAAATTTATTGTCTTCACCTTTATGCTTGAAAGCCAATTGAATATGAGAAGGAACTCAGTTTCTCTCTAGTTACTGCCCTTTTCAACATGTCTATAGGACTTTAGCTAGTATGTATCTTTTCCAACTTTAACAATTCATCTTCTAGAACAAATCTTATGAAATGGTACTTGAGTTTTATGTGTTTAGTCTTCGAGTGAAAGGTTGAATTCTTTGCAATATGAATGGAAATATGGATGTCAATGTAAAACCTGCTATTCCGTTTCTTCTTATCCAATTCCTCCATGAACCTATGAAAACAAATAATATCCGTACTAGACTCTGTAGTAGCAACATACTATGCTTCTGTTGTTGAAAATGAAACGACCTTTTGCAGTTTTGAAATCCAACTTGGTTTTGTTCCACCTATAGTAAAAACATACCATGTGGTGCTCCTCTTGCTGTATTTATCACCTTCCATATTTGCGATAACATATCCATATGGAACAATGCATGAACCTCCAAAACATAATTAATGAGAAGTGGTACCTCTCAAATACCTGAGAATCCAATGTACTTCCTTCCAATTCTCTTTACCTAGATTATTCATATACCCGCTCACAACTCCCACTACATGTGCAATATCTGGTCTTGTGCACACCATGGCATACATCAAGCTACCAACTGTTGACGAATATGGAACCTTGGACATGTAATCTATCTCCTCATGTGTCTTGGGACAAATCTCCTTAATTAGTTTGAAATGGTTGGACAAAAGTGTACTAACTGGTTTTGCATAATGTGTTCTAAACCTCTCCAACACTATTTCTATGTACTCACCCTGAGACATTGTCAATTTGTGATTTTTCTCATCTCTTTCTATTCTAATATCAATGATTTGTTTTCTAGCAACCAAAACCTTCATCGCAAATGATTTAGCTAGTTTCCTTTTGAGCACATTTATATCCTGGATATTAGAACCTGCAATAAGCATGTCGTCTACATCTAATAATAATATAATATGTCTTCCATTATCTATCCTCTTGAAATAAACACAGTGGTCAAAATGACATCTGATATAACCCTATTATGTCATAAACTTATAAAAGTTCAAATACCAATGTCTTGGAGCTTGGTTTAGGCCACACAATCTCTTCTTCAACTTGCAAACAAAATTCTCCTTCCCTTTGACCTCATACCCCCGTGGATGTTTCATATAAATATCTTCTTCCAAATTCCCATGGAGAAAGTTTTTTTATACCTGATTATTCAAGATGAAAATATTTTACTACAACTATACTTAAAATAATCCTAATTGAAGTCATTTTAACAACAGGAGAAAATATTTCATCAAAATCTATACATTTACTTTGTGCAAACCCATTTAATACAAGTCTATCCTTATCCGCTTCTTACCTACTTCTTCCTCCTTCAACCTATAAACCCATTTATTCTATAATCTTATTTTATTTGTAGAAAACTCAACTAGATCCTAAGTATGGTTTCTTACCAATGAGTCCATCTCCTCATTCATGCCTTGCTCCCACTTCTATCTAGTTCCACCTTCATTGTCTCTTTATAACATTGTGGTTCATTATAATCATTCATCAATAAATAATACAATGAATGAGAGAATCATGTAGGAGGTCTACTTAACCTATTAGATCTTTTTACACTTATAGGAGTTTGAGGTACATGCTATTGTTCTTGATTTTCTGGTACCTTTGGAACTTCATTTTCTTTGATTTCATCAAGCACTATGTACTCTATGTTTTTCTTTTCCTCTTTATTTCCTTGCAACTGATCTTTGTACATAACCTTTTAATTGAATACTACATCTTTACTCCTAATGATTTAGTGATTTTCACAATCCCATAAGTGATAACCAAAATCATCAACCCTATATCCAATAAAGGTGCAATTCTTGGATTTAGCCTAAAGATTTTTTCTATTTAAGTTTATCAATATGGACAAATGATTCACAACCAAAAGTTCTCAGAAATGAGTACTTTACCTTTTTACCTGTCCATGCCTCCTCTGGAATCCCACCATCCAAAGCACTTTAAGGACCTTTGTTGATTAAGTAAACCAAAATATCTACAACATCAATAAAAATTTGTAAGGAAAACCCTACATGCAATATCATACACCTTGCATGAACCATGATTGTCCTATTCATCCTTTTCGACACACCATTTTCTTGTGGTGTTCTCGGGACTATCTTCTCTCTACGAATCCCATGGTATGAACAATAACTATCAAAATCCTTGCTGTAGTATTCACCTCCACTATTAGATCTGAGACACTTCAATCTCTTCTTTGTCTCATTCTCAACCAAAGATTTCCACTTCTTGAAAGTATAAAACACATCATATTTCTGTCCAAGGAAATAAACCCAAGTTTTTCTAGTGGCATCATTAATAAAAGTAACATAATGGTGACATCCACCAAGAGATTGTACCTAAGACGACACCCATATATCTGTATGCACAAGCTCTAACTTTTCACTCTTGTTCTATTTCTCAACTTTGAGAAATATAAATCTCTTATGTTGTAATAAACACAATTTTCACAGAACTATAAACTTACATGCTTCAGATCTAGAAGCAATTTCCTTGAGTGGAGAATCTAAATCCCCTTCTCATTCATGTGGCCAAGCCTATGATGCCACAATGTTGTACTTGTTTATGTGGAAGTTGTAAATATAGAATAATCAACATTATGAGAACATAAATACAACGTACCTATCCTATCTTCTTTTTATATTACCAGTGCTCCTTCAGTGATCTGACACCTCATTTTTCCAAACCTAGATAAACAATCATTATCTCCCAACTTCCTTGTTGATATAATATTTATTTTCATAGCAGGAATATTCCTTACATATTTTAGTATCAATTCATTTCCATTATCTAACTTAATCTGTACCTTACCCATTCCAACAATTTTACATGGTTCATAATCTGCTAATAAAACATGTCCAAAATCACTTGAAACATAGTCATGAAATAATTTCCTATGGGGTGTAGCATGACATGAAGCCCATGAATCTACTACCCAATAATAACTAGTATTATCTAAGGCAAGAATCAAAGCATCTTGTAACACATCACCTGCTACATTAGCTTTCTGAGTAGTCTCTTGCTGCCAGTCTCCTTTCTTCTGTGGAGATCTATAGTCTTTCTTCAGATTCCTCTCTTGCAACAATTCCAACACTCTATCTTTCCTAGTTTGGACTTGGATCTTCTCTTTGTAGACATGTGTGATTTCCTAGGCCCTTTCCTCTATCCATTTGTCTTCCTCTGCTCTCCATGATCAACACAATAACTAATGTCTCATCTGTGCTTTTTCGTCGCATTTACTCACTAAGAATAACACCAACAACATTGTCAAATTTAAGAGTGTTTGAACCAAAGGAATAGTTACTTATAGGCATGACCAAGACATTCCAGCTTTCTTGCAATGAGAACAAGATTAGAAGAGCCCTAACCTCATGATAAAATTTCACTCCTACATAACTTAGCTGATTAGTAACCATATTAAATTCATTTAAATAAATGCTTCATTAACCTTTTTGGAAGCCGAGGGTTTTTCATAGAGATTAGCCAATGCACTCATTATACCCTTTGTTTTTTTTTCAAAGTATTGAAATCCACCCATGAAGCCAGTTACAACCATATTACTCCTAGTTCTTTTATGTCAAGAACCTCTCATTCTTAATCCTTCATAATCATTATTTGTTTTGTTTTTATTCCCAATGGTAGGTATAGATCCTTCTGGTACATATAGTCCTATGATTTGCATCTTCCATAACTCGTAGTTTTAGCGGTTAAATTTCTCGACCCTAAAATTTCCTTTTTCTTCCATTGCTCCCACTCAAACTAGGAACCCTTATTTCCTATGAGTTTACCAGTCGAATAGACCTTTGACTCTAATACCAATTGTTACAAAACATGATCGTAGAGAGATAACAATAAACACAATGCAAATATAAAGCACACTAACACATTATAAGAGAAACACCAATATAATGTGGTTCACCAAAGATGGGATACATCCACACATAAGTTGCCAGTCCTTTTATTATTATATTGTCCCATAAATGGAAGGGATACAACCTGTAGAAAACTAGTTTCACTTCCTCTTCACTCTCTCATAGTCTCTCTCACACAATCTTAGAGGCTGTTTTACAAATCTACAAATACAATGCGTAATCATATTACACTTCTTTCCTTTTATGGGGAAATTACGTCCATGGGAAAATAGCATGGGTCACCCAACACCATGGGCCCGCAAAATCTTGGCCAACAAACATCCTAAATATTTTATTTTGTGGGCTTCATCCCTGTACCCTCCTGCTGGGATGAGTGTAAAGTAAAATAGGGGTACAAATAGGACTGAACAATAACATCTCTAAATCAGGAAGATCAATCTCCACAACCAGAAATTTGTGTAGGCGATGGATGAGGATTTCCAATCAATACACATTAGGTAATGGGACTGAACCAAGATATGATGAAATTCTAGCATTGTCCACATCATGAATTGGGTAAGAGTGAGAGAGGATATTTCTCATCATATGCATGTTTCCATGAGGGTAGGCCACAAATTCCGTCACTCATGAGGAACATTAATAGGGTGTGTGAAATAAGGATACAACCTTATTCACCAAGAACAACCAGTCCTCAATAGGGTTGATTAACTAAGTTAACAAGATATCTATTGGTGTCTTTTCTACTGACCTAGGTTCATACATCTTTGTTCGTCAACAAAGCCCAAGATATCGGTATGATAAAGTAGAACTCCATCGACAACACCTACAATGCAAGTGAGGTCTCACACAAGATATCTATGGGGAATTCTAGAAGCAGGTTTCTGCATTCATGGAAGGGGATTTTCTTGTCACAACATCATCAAGGCACTCAAATGAAACTAAGGAATGGAATTCAAGAATCATACATACATTAGAGAATAAATCATAGTGATTCGTCGACACACATGGACATCATGTAAGATATATAGATTCTAACACCTATCAATCGACATTCCGCATTATTATACCATTAGATATTTGAAAAAATCATAATAGTTCATTCACAACAAACACAGATATAAAAGACACAAAGACACATATTTAATGTAGAAACAAATATGGGAAAGACCACAAAGGAGCTCTTCATCCAGCGTGAGTAATGTTTAAATGACTTTGGTCTGTGCACATAGCCTATAGAATCTTCTCTAGATCTTCTTTACAATCAACGAGGTATTTATTTTCCTCATTCTCTGATGTCTAGGTATCTCTACATAAGGTCTCTCTCTCTCTCTCTCTCTCTCTCTCTCTGGTCCCCTCCCCTCTTGTTCATCCATACACAACTTGGATTGACCTTATAATCTTTTTACAAATATTGTTTTACCCATCGCTTGGTTCTTAACTATCAGCTGATAGGTTGTTCTGCTAACTCAAAACATCTTGTTACTTTAATATAGTCACTATAATCCCAACTTGCCATCATACTTTTATTCCAGAAATAGACTATTAGTCTAACTACCACTTATCCAAAACTATGTTGAGCTCCTTGCTTTGACTTTCTCTTCTCCTCTTTTGTCGCAGATTCTTCCGTCGTGGTATTTTCTCATCTTGAAACTAGAATATTTATTTTTACAAAAAAAATTATGATATATTTTCCTAAGGTCAACATTCCCCCAACACTCACCCGTGACTCATCTCGAGCCAGTTCAGTCCAAAACTTTTTTCGGGCTGAGTTTACTCTGAAAATCCTGATAAATTTTCATTATCGCTTCAACTTCTTATTGCACCTCTTCCTGTACTTTATGCAGTCGTTCCACAAGTTTGGAATTGATATACTCCAAAGTTTCTATTATTGTCACACCATTTCATGATTGGCTGGATTTTTCCTGTAACCTTCTCTGCTTCACCCTATAGTGTTGTGACATAGTCTATTCATTGCTGTTGTTGTGTCCGCAGTTTAACAACCTGTTGCTGTAATATTTTAAAATCAGAAGCCTTGATCATCTTTTATACTGGGGGAAATTTATTCAATTCATTGTTTAACTTATTTCCATTTTCTTCAGTAGTATGAAGATGGTTTGTTACATGTTCCAGCTCTGTATCATCCATCAAGGCTTCCCATGATCAAGAAACTTGTTCATATTCTTTGGCACAAAGTTCCTCTGGTTCCTCAATCTTTTGTGCAGTTTCAGTCATTGCATTCCGTCGAGCTTCCAGTACCTCAGGGGGTGTACTGGGATTTATCTTTGTTTCCCGCTCTATGAATCATTTGCATAGGTTGACAGATACCTCACCAAGTTGAAAAATTCTGGCCTTTGGAAGCATCTCAGTTGTGATTCCCTCTTCAGAGAATTCATTGCAAGTAAGTGCAAAAATTGTTCCAACCTCTGTCTTTCATCCTGCCATGTTTTTTCTTTCTTCTCTATCTTCTTAATTTTTTTTTTAAGCGATGCAATGTTATTCTTGGAGTGCTTGAGTTGTTCAAACATCACACACTCTCTTGTATTCATCTCCTCTACTGCATTTTGCTGAATACTATGTAGTAGATACATCAAAACTACCAAAAAATCAAGACTCACATGATAAATACCCTTGATCACGGTGTTATGTTCTGGCATACCTAGAAGTCAATTTCCTTGGAAATTACTTGAATCTTTCTATGTGGCAGTGTTAAAGGTACCTCAGTAGGTCACTCCTCAGATGGGCTAGCTTCTTCTTGTGACAAAACTGAATATGGTTCCTGGGTGGTTTCTACTCGGACTTCTTTTACTGAAGTGAATAATTATTCGCTTACATAAATAATATTACCAAAAGACTTGGAATATTAAATAAGCCATAATAATATATAAATTGATGATAGAATAGATATAATGATAGATTACAAAGTGAGTGCCATATATATATATTAATCATAAAGGCACTTTAGATACTATCCATGAAAGGATGCGTCATTTTAGAAATGTTTACTAATAACTATTTATTAATTCTTAATATCAATATGTATTAATATTAATAATTAATGTTGATTTTAATAGTTATTATTAATTATATAATAGTTATTTAATTATTATTTTATGTTCGTTACATTGCCTTCCCCTTAAGGGAATCTTTGTCCTCAAAGATGTATTGGACATTAATGTCTCATTTATTTTAATCTGTTGTCTTAGAATTATTTCCCTTTTGTATTTGTGACATTTGAGGAGATGAGCTGATACGAATTACGATTTCTCTAGGAGAATTGTCACATCATATCTGCTATGGTCCATCCCAGATCTATTTTTATCGGAGCTCTAAGATATGTTTGTGGGACAATTCGTCTCAATTGTTGCTTAGTATGTCGATATTTTCGCATGTCCACATAAGTCTTTTGTGAATATTGATTTTGACCCTGTCATTGGTCAAAATGATGATTATAATTAGGATGTATGTAAGGTGTATGTGTTGTTTGTTCTTCTTTCTTTTGGACTACAGCTAGGACTGTGTTCACTTCCTCGATTTGATTTTTGGATGCATTTTCCTCGATTGTGCTTCTTGGTTCTCCAGTAGATTATTTATGATTCTGAATCTTTTCGATTCTTTCCTCTTGCGATTTTTTTTCAATTTCTAAATACTTAATCTGATTCTGTAGTTCTCGATTACGATTGTTTAGACACTGGTTTTCTTCTTGCTTTTCCAGTATTTTTCCTTTGAAGTCTTCACCGGAGTTTTCCTTCTTACTACTATTTTTTAATTTTTTAATTTTTGTAATCAGGGTTGTGTTATGATTTCTTAATATAAATATTTCTTTAGAACTGTTGGATATTGTTTTATTACTCTTTGCGATTTCCAACTTGTGTTCCTTTTTAGAGTCTCTATTTTGTTGTTAAATAACTTTTATCTGTTGTCGATACTGGTCGACCACTGATTCTTGATCTTCTACTTTTTGTCATATGTGCATCAGTTCTTCATCTCTATTGTTAATGATTTTGTTCAAGCGTATTATTTCTACTTCATAATCAATTATTTCTTTCTTTATATCTTGATTTTTTTGTCTCTGATTGAAATCATTTTCGTCTTTTAATTTCTTAATTTGGGTTGACAATTTTTCTATATGATTGTTCTGATCGAATTTTTTTTGTTCCTTGCGCTCTTTTTGCATCCTATGTAATTTTATCAACATTTCCAATTTCGTATTTATGTCCCGTAACTCTTCATTGTCTCTCTGATAACGCTTTAGATTGGCTTCTAATTTCTCTATTTGTACTTGCAGACCAACTTCCATGGTCTTGACTCCTTCAATGATAGATGGTCCTCCTTTGGTTTCTTCTACGATAGATAGCCTTCGACTTTTTCGACGATAAAGGGATTGGTCTTCTTCGTTACGTTAAATAACCTTTTTTTTCCAAAAATAATTATTATAATTTATTTTTATAATAATAATTATTAATTAATTAATTAATAATTATATTAATGTTTTTATAAACTATATATATATTTTAATATATAGTTTTTTTTAAAATAATAATTAATTATTGTATTAATTATTATATAATAAAATATTTATTTTCCCTTAAGTTTTGTAAAATGTGAGTAGATTGGGTGGTTGGGAGGAATGAGTGTTACATTCCCCACTTAAGTTCAAATCTCACTTTCTCTTTACTAGTAATTATTTTGCACTTTTATATTCAAACCCAAACCCACTTATTAAGAAACCATGTGTGGTTTCACTTTTACCCCTTTTTTTGTATTACTTTTTTTTTTGAGGGGGGGTTACTTTTACCTTTTTATTTTTTAAGGACAAGGTCCTATTTTTAAGGGAAGCCCTAGAAGCTAGAATAGTAACTTGAAGCGAATAATTATTCGCTTACATAAATAATATTACCAAAAGAATTGGAATATTAAATAAGCCATAATAATATATAAATTGATGATAGAATATATATGATGATAGATTACAAAGTGAGTGCCATATATATATATATATTAATCGTAAAGGCACTTTAGATACTATCCATGAAAGGATGCGCCATTTTAGAATTGTTTACTAATAACTATTTATTAATTATTAATATCAATATGTATTAATATTAATAATTAATGTTGATTTTAATAGTTATTATTAATTATATAATAGTTATTTAATTATTATTTTATGTCCGTTACATTTACTGCGACACAAATAGTATGCAGTAAGTTTGTAATGCCACTAACCTAGTCAGTATTCCATTCATTAATATTTTTGCAAGTTTCGTTCACCACTTCCTCCATTCGATCCGAAATGAGATTATAGTTATCATTTGTAAGATCGAAAACCCTAGATTTTCTGTCGACCTTTCACTTCTTATGAATCTTCATGGATTGTTCGAATATTTTTCTCTTGTTCCCTAGTTCCGGATCTATCAAGGTATCACTAGATTCTACTCTGCTATCATATAGGGAGCTTCTTCGGATTTCTTATTCTTTTGGATATCCTTCCTTATTTCTTGCTGTTCCATCCTATCGTGACTCAAATTCAGCAGATAGTTGATCGTTTGAGATAGGTTGTCTCCACTCTTCTAGCCAGGCCCAAACAATTGTTTCAATATCCTCAATGGATAACTGAAACTGCGTAGTCAACCATTGATTGTAAGGGTCTCGTCAAATTTGTAGGAAGATGTGGTGAGCCCCGAACGAAAATCTTATGATGTGGCAGAACCATTGTATGGTCTCTTCAGTAATCCTTGCATGTTTTCTAATGTAATACCTCAGTGCCTCACCTTGAAAATATAATTCATTTTGTTATCCCTCTTCCATTTCGAATTTTCCTTGTCATACCAGAGATTCTAGTATCATGCCCCTCAACATGGTACATGTACATCCACCCCATAGTAGTCCGATGTATCTTCCCATGCTACAAATGAGATCAAAATTAAAATCCATGAATAGTTAAAAGGATTACCCTTTTCTTGAGAATTTATGCAATCTACTAGCAATTCATTCAATTGGTAAGTCAACCTGTTCATTTGGATGCCCACAACACACTGCTCTGCCGCATCAATAATTTTGACGGCACACTGGTTTGGTTGCATCTTCCTTAGCATCTTGCTATCATTATTACATTATTTTAATTGATGATGGAACTAGAAAAACTTGGGTTTATTGCATTAGACAAAAATATGACGTGTTTGCTACTTTTAAGAAGTGGAAATATTTGGTTCAGAATGAGATAGGGAAAATGTTCAAATGTCTCAAATATGATAATGGAGGTGAATACTACAACAAGGAGTTTGATAGTTACTATTCATACCATGGGATCCATAGAGAGAAGACAATCCTAGGAATACCATAAGAAAATGGTTTGTCAGAAAGGATGAACATAACGATTGTGGAGCGTGCAAGGTGTATGAGATTGCATGAGGGGTTTCCCTTAAATTTGTGGGCTGATGTTGTAGATATTATTGTTTATTTAATAAAAATAGGGCTTTCAAGCGCTTTGGATGGTGGAATTCCAGAGGAGGAGTGGATAGGTAAAAGAGTGAATTAGTCATTTCTCAGAACTTTTGGTTTTGAAGCATTTGTCCATGTTGATAAAGAAAATAGAACAAATCTTGAGGCTAAATCTAAGAAATGTACCTTTATTGGATATAGGGTTGATGATTTTGGTTGTCACTTATGGGATTATGAAAATCACAAAATCATTAGGAGTAGAGATGTAGTATTCAATGAAATTGTTGTGTACAAATATTAGTTGTAGGGAAATATAGAGGAAAAGGAAAACACAAAGTACACAATGCTTGATAAAATCAATGAAAATGAAGTTCCAAATGCACCAAAAAATAAAGAGTAGCAACAAGTATCTAAGAACCCTACAAATGTAAGAAGATCTACGAGGTTACGTAGGCCCCTTGAATGATTCTCTCCTTTACTATATTATTTATTGATGACTCATTCTGGTGAACCAGGATGTTATGAAGAAGTAATGCAGATAGAAACTAGAAAAAAGTGGGAGTAAGGCAGGGATGAGGAGACATACTCATTGAGAAGAAACTAGACTTGGTATTTGGTTGAGTTTCCTACATAAAAGAGAGCATTTCAGAATAAATAGGTTTATAGGTTAAAGGAAGAAGAAGAAGGAAAGAAGTGGTATAAGGATATACTTGTGGTAAAGGGGTCTGCACAAAAGAAAGGCATAGATTTTGATGAAATATTTTGTCTTGTTGTTAAAATGACTTCAATTAGGAATTTTTAAAGTCTAGTGGAAGTAGAAGATTTACATATTGAACATTTATATGCAAAAACAACCTTTCTTCATGGATATTTGGAGGAAGATATTTATATGCAACATCCACAGGGTATGAGGTCAAAGGGAAGGAGAAGTTGGTTTGTAGGTTGAAGAAGATCTTCTATGGCCGGAAGAAAGCTTCAAGGCAGTGGTATTTAAAATTTGATAAGTTTATGACATAACCGAGTTATAGTAGATGTCATTTTGACCACTGTGATTATTTGAATAGGCTAGATAATGGAACATATATTATCTTGTTATTATATGTGGATGCCATGCTTGTTGCAGGGTCTAACATGCAGGATATAAATGTGCTCAAAAGGAAACTAGATAAATCATTTGCGATGAAGGATTTGGGTGCATCAAAGCAAATCCTTGGTATGAGAATAACAAGAGATAGAAAAATTGCAAATTGATATCGTCTCAAGGTGAGTACCATAGAAAAGGTGGTTGAGAGATTTAGAATGTAGAATGCAAAACTAATTAGTACGACTTTGGCCAACCATTTCAAACTAAGTAAGGAGATGTTCCCCAAGACATAGGAAGAGATATAATACATGTCCAAGGTTCCTTATTTATCAGCAATTGGCAGCTTGATGTATTCCATGGTGTGTACAAGACCATCTATTGCACATGCAGTGGGAGTTGTGAGCATGTATATGGACAATCTAGGTAAAGAACAATAGAATGTAGTACAATGGATTCTCAGGTATTTTGGAAGTACCACTTCTCATGCATTACATTTTGGAGGTTCATATGTTGTTCTACAAGGATATGTTGATGCATATATGGTAGGTGATAAAGATAGCAAGAGGATCACGACAAGGTATGTATTTATTGTGGGTGGAACATCAGTAAGTTGGATTTTGAAACTGCAAAATGTTGTTTCACTTTCAACAATAGAAGCAGAGTATGTTTCTGCTACAGAGGTTAGTAAAGGTATGATGTGGTTGCAGAGGTTCTTGAAGGAATTGGATAAGAAGAAGGAGAATAGAAGGCTATACATTGACAACCAGAGTGCCATTCATATTGCAAAGAACACGTCCTTTCATTTTAATACTAAACATATACATGTCAAGTACCATTTCATAATATATGTTCTAGAAGATGAATTGTTAAAATTTGAAAAGATACATTATTACTAGCCATAATCCTACAAACATGTTGACAAAGTTAGTAACTAGAGAGAAACTCGGTTCCTGCACGGTTTCAGCTGGCCTTCAAACATGAAGGTGAAGAATATAAATTTTCCAAGTCCAAGGTTCAAAACATAGTCCAGCAAGTGCAACAACAGTGGAGTTGTTGTAATCAACCTCTAAGTGGGAGATTGTTGGTTGTGGAGGCTGATCTTCCAGATTCAAATATGTTATTGTTAAGATGTATTTGTACCCCAGGTTTACTGTACACTCGTCCCAATAGGGGGGTACAGGGGGGAATCATTCACCCACAGGGGTCTAGGGGTTAGTGAGGGTTTGGGGGTGAAGCCCCTGAAATATTTTTTGTGGGATGTTTATTGGACAAAAGTTTACGGACCCATGGTATTTTTCCATGGTAATTCCCCTATAAAAGTAGAGCATTGTAATACATATGTGTATTGTATTGTATCATTGTAAAACGAATTTTGTGATTGTGCGAGAGAGAATATGAGAGAGTGAAGAGGAGGTGCAGCAGGGTTGTTGCAGGTTGCATCACTTCATTTTTTTGGATGGTATAATAATAAAGGACTGGTAATTTATGTGTGGACATATCCCATCTTGGGTGAACCACATTATATCTGTGTCTCTTGTAATTTATTTTAATATTTTCATCTCTTTTATTGTTTATTGTTATTGCTACGTGATCCTGTTTTTATAACACATAGGAGGTGGGAGGACATAGTGAGTGGGGATTTGTCAGGGATCCTCTTCATTGAAATGAGGGTGTGACAAAGGTTGCAAAGCTACTTGATCATAAGGGAGCGGCCAAATTCCAAATGAAAATGTTTTTGAAATGTACCCAACCCCACCAAATGAATGGGTAGTATAAAAAATAAGAGACTAAAAACCATTCTTTTGTCTTAGCCTTATAAGACCTTCCAGTAAGTATTCGCCTAATCCTTTCACATGAACTTAGTTGTGCTCATAAATTAAGTATTGTTTTTTTATGTGATGATATGGATGTATGGATGATATGGATGTATGTAGTCATATTGCTACATTATTTCCTTATCAGATATCTGATCTTAAAGATGGGTTTAAATATCTTGTTTTTTTCCTTAAGTCAAATGGATATAAAAAAAAGTGTCAATGATTCGCTCATATATAAAATTCAGAGGCGAATTAGTTCTTGGTCGTTCAAATGGTTGTATGAAAGGGGTAGACTTGTTTTGGTGAACACAATACTTCATAGTATCCTTATTTCTGGTTCTCTTTATTTATTATTCCAGAGTCCATTAAATCTACAATCATAAAGTTGATTTTCCATTTTCTCTAAGATGGAAAATTAAATATTACAAAATTTCATCTCACCCTCTTAGGACAGTATATCAAGGCCAGAGCAAATTGATGGTTGGGGTATAAAGAATTTCTCTTGGTTCAATCGGTCTCTTTGTGCTAAGAGTTTATGTCGGACTATATTTAATGGGGATATTTGGGGAAAAATGGTGAAGTTCAAGTATTTAAAATGTTTTTCTCTGGTTCAGTGGTTTAGAGATATAAACAAATTCAGCTTGAATACCTTTACTATCTAGAGAAGTATGATGAAGGAATTTCCCATTATTAACCGGGCTATATGCTGGTCGGTTGGTATGGGTACTCATATTTTTCTTGACTTTGATATGCTTATTGGTATGGGTGATAATTATAATCTTTCTTCAAGGTTTATAATATAACTTCATAGGAGAAATATTTTGGTTATAAAATAGGGTTTTCATAGTCAGAACTTGGGGGATTCATATTTGCTTTTATCTGGAGCTTTAAATATGCCACGTGCATTGGTTGTTGAAGGGGATACTTTAGTTGGTAAGTTAAAAAAAGGATGGGATCATTTTATCTGATACAAATGACAAATTGGTTTGGAACTATAATAAAGGAAGTGACGAGGTAAGTGCTAAGTTGGCATATAAGCTGGTTACAGAAGAAGGTTTGGAGGACTGCTCTAGCTGGTGGAATTTGGTGTTCGTGGATAGATACCACTCAAAATAAAATGTTTCTCATGCTTGTGTTTAAACATAAAAATTATAATGTGGGATTTTCTCCAAAGGAGAGGTATTATTGGGCGTGGAATTTGTTTTCTTTGTAGCCGCAAGGAGCATTCGGTGGAGCACTTATTTGGACATTTTTTTCTTCAAATATGTATGGACAGAGGTGGGTAAGTGTTTACATTTTGGTGATATTTGGGATTGTCACATCATAGATGATAATATAAAGCCCTAGATAAAAAAAACCAGAAGAGACTAAATATATTTCCTTTTATCATGATGTGGGAAGTGTGGAAATCCAGAAATCGATATATTTTCCAGGAAATTAAACCAATAGTGTTTTAGGCTTGCATAAAAGTAATGAATTCTTTGTCTGAGTTTGGAAGGGTAAATTTTTTAGATATTCTGAGGCGGATCTCTTCTCCTTTGTTTGAAGATAACCCATTCATTGGATTTTTTATGGGGATGAACAGAAAGGGATGTGTGGGGTTGAAATGATTTTTCAAGAAAATGAAACTCATTTATTTAAAATTTGGATGGGTGTTGGAATTGGTTCTAACACGAGGAATGAGCTTTTGTCATTGTGGGGTTTACTCTGGTTTGCAAGGAGGAATAGCTTCTTAAATATTCATATTGTTGGATATTCTAAGGCGGTTATAGAATGGGAAATATGATACACTTCCCTTCATTTCTTGGTGCTGGAATATTGGCTTCCTAGGGTTAAAATTATGATTTCTTATTTTTCTTATATCTCCTTTAAGCATATTTACAGGGAATTTAATGAAGAAGATGATAGGTTGTCCAAGCTAGCCATTGGCAATATGGATGGTAGACTTTATTTTGAGGAACTTAGAGATGACACGTTGTATGCCACTGGTACTATGAGTATTTTTTAATGAATCTCTAGTTTATGTTTTTAGTTGTAGTAAGCTAAAAAGAAACTACAATCGGTAGTCGTTTGGTTTCTTGTTCCTCTTAGTTTGGGGTGTTTATTAATTCCTTTTGGACAATTTAGTTGAGCCTTGGATCCCATTTTTTTTTGTTAGAATGATGTGGATGTTACATGGAACAAACATTGATATTTTTGTCGTATTCGGATATTAGAAGAGCCTATTCTTCTATAGACTTATGTTGATGTATTGCTGGTAGCAACTTTAATTCCATGGAATAACAAGTTGTATTTTTTTAGGCGTGAAAAAAAATGTAATTTGTAATGCTTTGTTTGTTTATTTTATTTAAAACAAAATTTTCATGTGTTAGTAAACCACTAGTAAACTATAAGAATTTGTTAAAAGATAAATAATATTAATAAACTAGAAAAATTTATTAAAAGATAAAATAATGTTATGTTTATAAGTAACCATTATTACAAGTTGTTTTCCAACACTAATTTTAACTAGTAAACACAATGAGACATATATAATAACTTAATTTCTACAACTGAAAATGATTACATATAATTGAGCAATCAAATGTTGGGATGGATCAATATTAAAGCATCTCCACATGAAAATTATTACATAATACATATGTTGTTTTCTTGAGTTGAGTTAAAGGTCTCACAAGGTGCAAATGATTTCCCTTTTATGATTTTTTAAATCTTGTATAATTGAAGTTTAGAACCTTTAAACTAAAAACATATATTTTAGTTATGGATTTTTTTGTTTAATTATTATTATTATTTAACTTTAATAGAACAAATAACTCATTAATATGTTTCAATTAAATTGTATATTTCATTATAAAGACTTAAATTACCAATTATAAAAATACATTATTTTTCATATTTGAGAAAAATGGAGTGATTCCGTGCATGGTAGTGCTCTATCACACTTATCAAATAAGGGGCCATCGAATTTCAAAACACCTCCTCTTAGCCCAACTAGTTCCCCTTCCTTCAAAGACCCTTCTTTGCAAAAATCTCTGAACATTTTCTCGGATAAGACGCCCCTTTCTCCTTCAGTTCTCCCACTAGACTCAATCAGATTTGAGAATGTCACTATTAGAAGAAAGAAAAAATCTACTAAGCCTCCTTTTGATTCTTTGGATTTAGCCCCTGCTCCTTACACCCCTTTATCTATAAGATTAAAAGCAGCAGACTGTACTTCTTCCTCTCCACCTCCTCGGGTCCTTAGAGCTTCGACCCCTCACCTTCCTGATTCTTAATGCGTATTCTTTCCTTGAATATCCGTGGTTTGAGGGGTTCTGCCAAACAAAAAAGCCTCCGTCTCTTGCTGACTACTCTCTCTCCTGATATAGTTCTTCTTCAAGAAACAATGACAAGTCCTTATCCAGCCTTATTTGCTTTTTCCAAAATATGCCCGGGATGGGAGTTTTGTGCCCTTAGCTGAATCAGTCTCTCTGGGGGATTACTCACTGGCTGGAATCTGAATTTTTTTAAATGCAAAGCTTATCAAACTGTTGCTGGTATATTACTGAAAGCCACTATCAGGGGTTCTGCTTTAAATCTTTCCATTCTAAATTGCTACGGCCCTTATCACAATCGTGATTCTTTTTGGAATGCTGTAGCTGCGGGAGGTCTCCTTTCGCTTCCTAATCTCATCTTAGCTGGGGATCTTAATCTAACATTTTCTACATCAGAAATCTGGGGTTCAAAAGATCTTTTAGACCCTTTGAGCCCATATTTCTCAAAGCTTTTCTCAGAACATAACCTTGTGGATGTGGCTCCTCCCTGTGCTGGCCCTACCTGGAGGAATGGGAGGAATGGGGAAGAAGGTAATTCTAAAAGATTAGACCATTTTATGTTATCTGAACAGTTGGTCAGCTCTCTTCCCAAGTATAGAACTTGGACTCACAGATGTGGGATTTCAGATCACTTCCCTATTGTGTTGGAGTGTTTAGCTCATCAAATCTCTAGTGCTTATCCTTTCAAGTTTAATCATACTTGGTTAAACAATGAAGATTTTGTTCAGATGGTTTGTTCCGAATGGCCTCTTATTCAATCGGATCCCTCTTTGGATGCCATGAATGATCTTTCCTACAGACTGCGAGCTCTTAAAGAAAAGGTAAAATCATGGACTAAAGCTGAAGCTGTAAAATTGAAAGATAAATCTGTGGCGTTGGAGGAAGAAATCAATTGTCTTCTCCACTCCTCTCAGTCTGCAATATTAAACCAAGATCATCAATTAAAGCTAAACTCTCTCAAAGCATCTCTTCAACAAGTGACTGATCATGATATTTCTTCTGCAAGACTTCAAAGTAGAATAACCTAGGCTCTTAAGGGAGATGCTAATACCAAATATTTTCATGTGGTGGCTTCAGCCCGGAAAAATCATAATGTCATTTGGAGTCTTAAAGATGGATTGGGTAATTGGGTTTCAGATGATCAAAGTCTAAAAACCCTTGGTATTCAATATTTTAAGACCATGTTTGAAGATGATAAGCTGACTATATGGAATCCCAGCTGAAGGTTATTCGTCTCTTTCCCTCTTATATCAGTCTGGAGGATAAGGAATCTTTTTCTAGCCCTGTTACTTTGATGGAAGTGGAAAATGATTTGCATCTTTAAAAAAGATAAGGCCCCCGGGCCGGATGGATGGCCAGTTGAGTTCTACTTGTTCTTTTTTGATCTTCTGGTCCCTCTCCTAGTTCAGGTGGTGGAATCAGCTAGAACCATGGGCAAAGTGATTCCAGCTCTTAACTCAACCTTTCTAGCCCTTATTCCCAAGACAGACCTACCTGTAACTTTCGCTGATTATCGGCCTATATCCCTTTGTAATCTCTGCTATAAACTGATTTCCAAAATTGCAGCGATGAGGCTTAAACCCTTTTTGGATTCTTCCATCTCTCCTCAACAATTTGGATTCTTAAACAATCGGCTAATCCATGAACCTATAGCTATTACTCAAGAAGTCCTGCATACTGTTAATTCCAGACACAAATGTGCCCTCATCCTTAAGCTGGATTTATCCAAAGCCTTTGACAGAGTTAATTGGACCTTCATTTGTCTTCTCCTTATTCAGATTGGGGTCCCACTTGTTGGAGTTAATTGGATCCTAGGTTGCCTCACTTCAGCCAACTTTGCTATTCTTGTTAATGGATCTTCCTCTTCTTTCTTTCCTGCATCTCGGGGATTAAGGCAGGGATGTCCTTTATCCCCCCTCTTGTTCATTTTGGTTATAGAAGGGCTTAGTCTTCTAATTGAGGATGCAAAAAAGCACAGGAAGATTAAAGGCATAAAAGTTTCTTCAAAGCTTTCGCTCACCCATCTACTATTTGTAGACGTTGTGATCTTATTTGGTTTGGGATATTTTGAGGAATGGCTGGCCTTTAAAGCCATTCTAGATACTTTTTGCGAGGCCTCAGGCATGAGCATCAATGTGAATAAATCTTTTTTTCTACAAAATGGTATGGAAGAGGAAATTCTTCGAAGAATTACTAATTTTCTCCCTTATAGGATTGAAGATTTCCGGAAAGGTTTTAGTTATTTGGGCTACTTCCTGAAACCATCTGGATATTTGGTTAAAGATTGGCTCTGGTTGGTTTCGAAATTTGAAAAGAAAATTTCACATTGGACAAACAGACTCCTCACCATAGGAGGTCGACTTGTCCTCATACGTGTTGTTCTCTCAAGCATACCAGTCTACTGGATGGCTCTGGTTCCGATTCCTTCTTCAATCCTAGACAAACTAAGGAAGCTGATCTATTCTTTTCTTTGGGGATCTTCTTCCAGGAAGAAAAAATTTCATCTAGCAGACTGGCATCTTCTGGCTAAGCCCACTTCCCTTAGTGGCTGGGGTATAAAACATCTCCCTAGCTTTAGTTTTTCTTTGAGAATGAAATATTTTTGGTGGGCAGTAAACAACAAGGGCATCTGGAATCTTCTCATTACTGTTAAATACCTGAAAAATAAACCTTTTCACCTTTGGCTCAGGGAAAAAAACTTCATTTACAATAATGCTTCAAATATTTGGAAGGGATTTATTACTACTTTGGATTGGATCGATAAAAGTATTATCTGGCAAGTTGGAAATGGTGAATCCATTTGCCTGGGTGCAGACCCATTTGTGGGTATGGGATCCTCTTTTTCCCTGCCTAGAGGTTTACATGATTATTTAGAGGATTATGGTATTTGTACTTTAGCTCAGGCTCGCAATCAAACTCCCAATGCTACAGGTTATTGGTTCTCTGCAGATGACCTTGATCTAATCGGTGAATGGAAAACTATATGGGAAAATTATGTTAGAGGCTTGGAATTTGGCCGTATACAGCTCAAGGATCAAAATGATATTTTATCCTGGTCTCATGATAAGTATACAGGGCCGTTATCTGCTGCTGAAGGTTATTACTATATAATCTTTGATTTCTGTACATAATTAAATGACAAAGTTTTGAAAATCTTATGGACTGTGACTATTCCTCTGAAAATAAAATGCTTTATCTGGTTATTGATATATCGAAAAATATTAACCTGGGAGCAACTACAGTCTAGAGGCTTCAATGGGCCAAGTAGATGTGTTCTTTGTGAAGGTAACCTGGAAACTATCCATCATCTATTCTTCAGCTGTCCTTTTTTTGCCCGTATTTACTTTCATTTTGAGAAAAAATTCAACTGCTCTTTTCCCATTACCAGCTCTGTTCATTCCTTTCTGGGCCTTTGGTTTTCTCATATTGCGAGTTCTGCTCCTTACAGCTACCTGCCTCTGTTTATTTTTTGGGGAATCTAGCTATTAAGAAATCTCTGCATATTTGAAAATAAGAAACCAGCCTCCTCTTTGTTGATTGCCAAAATTGACGGAATGATAAACACCTTTCCTGTGCCTTTGAAAAGTCAAAAAATCCGCAATATTGGCCCTGAACCGGTTAAATGTTTCCCATGTGGCTTCTTTGATGGAGCAGCCGCGGAGAATATTGGTGCATCGGGTTATGTGATTTTTATCAATGATTCACATTACTTTAGTTTTTCAATGGGCTGTGGGAGCAGTTCGAATACTAGAGCTGAGTTATTGGCATGTTGGGGAATTCTTAGAGTCAGTCTATTGATGGGTATTCCATTGCAGCTTATTTATGGAGACTCCATGGTTATTATCTCTTGGCTTAACAGAAATTCTGCACTTGATGTTCCATCTCTGATGCACTGGTGTTATGACATAAGACTTATGCTTCAAAAGGTCCCGCCAATGATCTTTAAACATACATATCGAGAGCATAATTTGCTGGTAGATGCACTCTCCAAACAAGGCCTGAAATTGGATATGGGAGTTGTTTCTTTTTCAGAAACTTTAGATGGTTTAATTGTGAATCATGGCAATCTCAATCTCTTTTAGAGTAGCTGATTAATACTTTTATTCAGCATGTTATCAGCAGTTGACAGAGTATCATTTTCTGTTCTTGTTGAGTTCTTCTTGCCAACATATATTGCTCTGATTGTATGTTATGAAGTTCATCTTCAATATCTCTCAGTTCTTTCTGACCTGATTTATCAAGGATGATGAGAAAAGTCTGCTACGATCAGACTTTTTCTTTTTTGATTCTGCTGTTATGTTATTGTCACTTGTACTCATATGTGATGGATCCGGATTGGCAGCTGTTATGTATTGTCACTTATATATGTGATGATCCTGGATTGGCAGTCATGTTGATATGTAAAAGATGTCTTTTGATTCATATGAATAACAAAGGTTGGTATTTTTTCCTCTGAAAAAAAAAAGTTTTTTCTTTAGACATCAAGGGTATATCAAATTTCATTTCCTTCAATTTTTGTTTAAAAATGTTTAATAATAATAAGAATTATAATTTAAAAAACAAATTATTTTTCTATAATTTTTTATTAAATAAAATTATTTAATATTAATAAAATTATCAATATTTATATATTAACATTGATTATTAAATTAAAATTATATATTAAATTTAAATATATTTATATAAACCTAAACTTATGAATTATATAATGTTATTTTAGCTATTATTTTTCTACAATGGATTTGATTCTTTTACTCTTTTTTATCTACTATGTCGGGTTAAACATGTTGTTTTTAATAAAGTTAAATGGATATTTGATTATGTATTGTTTTATTAAATTTATGAAAGTATTTGGAATTTTATTATTATTATAATATTATATATTATTTTATAAAACCTATGTAATATATAATTGAAAAGTATAATATTTTGAAATATAAATTTATGGAAAATATAATTTGAGAAATAGTTTTTTATAATTATTGATAATAATGATGATATTTAACATTTATTGAGATTAAATTTGATGTATTAGACTTTAAGAAAAAAAAATATAATTATTTGATTTGTCTTAAAAGAAAATGTTTATGATGCTTAAATATTCAAAGCTCATAGAGTCACAAAAATAACAAATCTTTTTTTAGCCCCACAACAAATCCTTTAAAGTTATTTATTATTTTTTATAAACATATCGTAAATATAAAGATAATAAGATTTTTTTATTAACGTTTAAAGTGATGATGATGGTTAACTGAGACCAAACTTTGGTCTATGAGACCTAAAGAGACCAATTAATTAGTTTGTTTTAAAATTGTATTCCTATGCTAAAGAGCTCCCCAGCTCACTATAATTTTGACAAGTTAAAAGGATAGGAAGGTCGGTATTGCAACAAATATTATGAAACTGAGATCTAATGTGGGTTTACGCACGACACTCTAAGAGAAAGTGGTTTTCATCTTCAATGTTCCTATTTTCCCAGAGATGGCAGATCCTTTGCACCCATGGTGTTTTAGGAACTTCCCAATGACCTGTTTCACTATGGAGCTCATGAGAGTTTGTTCTTATCTTGGTTATATTAACTTTTTTCTTTGAACTAGTTAAAACAAAGAGATATTTTTGATCTTCTAGAGTAGGGTTGATGACCTCCTTATAATATATTAATTTTCTTTTAGCCTCTAAATATTTTTGACACCACAGTTTCTCTTTAAACTTAAAACTAACAATATTTTTAATGTTATTAATATTTTGCAATGCAATATTTTCGACGATCTCCCAGTGGTTTAAATAGGCCCTAGTATCTTTATACCAACCTTGCTTGAGCCTTAGGTGGTTTTGGCAAGAATTAAAAGATAGCTTAGGAAGTCTATGGTCTCCCATGTTATTGATTTTGTGCTTGTACAATAGGAGCCTAGTCATAGCTAGGCTCTCGATAGGGGAAAAACTTACTTCTATAAGGAGAATATGATATGTTGTATTTCTTTTAATTTTGAGGTTATAAGTTATAAAGCGATTGTGGATTTGCTCAATATTTCTCCAAGATTCTCTAAAGATGATGCAACCCCAAACCTCACATCCATACAAGATAATAAGAGTCACTAAAGTTTCAAAGAGGAGCTTCTTTTTATCCCACATCACAAGGTTTGCTGCGTTACAATTATTTTCAAGACCAAAGTAAGCTTTCCATCCTCCATTAATTCTTTCTCAATGCTATAGTTCCAGTTGAGCTTGTGATGGATATCAATTCCTAGGTATTTGTAAGAAGATACTTCCTCCAAGTTGCTATTGTCATACACAAAATTAGCGTAAGTCTCCTTCTTGGATTTGATAATCATAACTTTTTTTGTGAGTGTTGAGAATCATACCCATGGTAGAGCATAATTCCTTAAGAATTCCTGGTTGCTTATCAAGATCAAATGGACACCTTTCCAGAAGAACAATATCGTTAGCCTAGAGAAGAAGGATGATAACTATTCCAGCTAAGAACGTGCCAACACAACCTGCTTCTTCTAAATAACCTTCTAGCTTATCGATGTAAATGCCAAATAGGGTAGGGGAGAGGGGAAAACCTTGTTTAACTTTGATATTACACTTAATATCTCTCGACCACCCCTCGTTTCTCTTAAACTTGGTGATTACATTCTCGTATAACCTTATTGCGGCATCTCTCAACTTGAAAGGAACCTTTATCTTTTCTAATCTATTACATAGGTTATTTCTAGGTATCGTATCGAAATCCTTTCTAAAGTCCACAAAGCAACAAAAGAGATTGGATTTATCATTACGACACTCCTCCACAATGATCCTAAGCGTAACGAGGTGGTCCGTTGTTGAGTGCTGCCTTCTAAATTTCGCTTGGTCGTTAGCCCGCTTACCTTCACTTTCAATCCATCTAGTGATCTTTCTTTCCAAAATAATACCACATAATTTGGCTAAAAGGGAGCTAGTCATAATTGTCCCATAATTAGAAAGGTTATTTGTATCTCCACTTTTAAAAATAGAGATAATAAAACTATATTTTGAAATTTTATTTTTATTACAATATTCTTAACATAAATATTCTTCTTAAAATTAATAATGTTTTTATTTAATTAATATTTTTATTAAATCAACATATTTAATATTGATAAAACTATTGAAAATGATATATTGATATTTAATAGTTATATTTAAATAATATATTCTTATATATATATATATTTAAACCCAAACTTTCAACACACTTTTAACACACTTTTTATCATTAAAACTATATTATGATATTTTTTATATTATTCTTGGACAGGTGTAGAGATTTGATGCTTACCTTTTGCCTTAGACACACTCTTGTTTATCTTCAGTCATGTTAACATGACTACTTTTTTTAATAAAGTTATGAATATTTGATTATGTATTATTTTATTTTTTAATATCACTTTGTACCAAAATTTAAAATATATAATTGAAAAGTATAAATTTGTATTTCAAATTTATTATTACTTCATAAATATAAATATATATATATATATAGTTAATTTGATGAAGATATATGTTATCCAAATTCTTATATTAATATAAACAAAAACTATTTGGTTTAAGTCACCAAACTTATCACTTCATAAACATATAAAAAAACCTGATTTAAAGATTATAATAAACTTTTCATTAAAAAATTACATTTACAACAATTTACCACCAAATAAACTTGATATGAATATCAAGTTTAATATCTTTTAAAATTGATAAACATAACATGAATATCTCCTAAAAAAAATTCATTGTACAACATAATATCTATATATCTAAATATTTTTTCAGTGATTCAACTATCAACCGTTCAAACATTATAATATTCTTTAACCATCACTGTCATGCTTATTTATCACTTTCCCACTTCACTATGTTTCGAATAATGTTGAACGAATCTTAGACCACATAAGCTGGCTGCTGATAACAACTTTCCTAGGTTTCAAAAGCTAGATATCAAGATTTCGATCGATATGTGACGATAGCGAGGCACATATGCCATCCTTATCCTTCAATCAGATTGTTGTGGATAAGCTTCCAAGATGCATTAATTTCCACAGGATTTAATTCCTCCATCGAACAATTCCATTTCAGCTTTAGCTTGCCTTGACCCAACGCTACCCGAATCGTCTAGGGAATGTGCCCTTTGGCCACTTCAGAATATGTCCTTTGGCGACTTCTTACCCACAGACAATTCATGATTCATTCCCCCGTTGTATTTTCAGAGGGGATGCAGCGAAACGTACAGAGGCCTTCACAACCTGGCCATGAAGCTCCATCACATCGACTAGCCACAACATAAAATGCAGATTCCCGGTGCAAACATGGCAGTTGTCAGCGCCGTGACCTAAACTCTAAATTATTTGCATCATTTTTTTGCTAAAATTTTGATCAAAATTAAGTAAGAATTGTTGAAATTGCAGTTTCAGTTTGTTAAAGTTGCTTCCAAAACTGATCAACCACCTTGAATCCATTTTTGCAACCAAAATTGAACAAATTCCCTCCCAAATTTGAACAAAATTGATCGACAAAAATGTAAACAATCTAGAGTTTAGGTCACTCCGTTGCCGGCACCCTACCGTATGGGTTGCCCCTCCTTTTCCTCACCTAAACCGGCCAGAGTCAGCCTATATAACGCTCCGGGCAGCGTTCGAGGTTATGCCACACTTGCCCACGACAGAATATGGCCGCTCGTTGCAGCACCAGCGGTAGCGACCATGCTATTGACATAGTTTATGGACATGGGATTGTTGACCAACATGGATCAGAAGAGTTTTCTCCATCCAATTTTTCAGACGACGATGAAGTGGATGCCAAGAGCTCAAATACTAGTAGAGATCTCACCGCAATTTTTAAAGAACAGCTCCGCAACATATTAGAGGTATATATATTAGTCATAAGCGTACACCTATACCTTTAGGTCATCTTATCCCATACATCAACTGCACATTATATTTATAATTAAGATACTTTATTTTTTAAATAAAACACTTACTCCCTATCAACCCACTCCCTGTATAAATGATCAGCTACAGGCTGTTAGGCTTTCCAGAGACCATCCTGCAAAACAAGAACTCTCATATGTCAAAACTTAGAACTTAGAGATGGCACTTTCAAGGATCTTCTCCTGTCTTTCTCTCTACTTTTGTCTTTTTCAAACTTCAAATATTTCATAGTTAGTTCTATATTATATTGAACTAGGCAATAGGATTGATGTTGATATAGAAATTAAATCAAATCGCTAATGAGATTCCTGTGAATATATAGGGTGTTTCGTCCTCCAGCAGCAGCAGCACTGCATTTGTAATGCGTCTGTTGCGAGATGCAGAGAAAGCTGTAGCAACAGCGAAGGAAAAAGCGGGACTCAATGCTCATGATCACGAGGAGGAGCAGAAGAGTAGTTTACGCCGATTTGTAATGAACAGTCTGCGATCATCAGGATACAATGCGGCCGTTTGCAAAACACGCTGGGAGCCAACGATGGGACAACCTGCAGGTCAATCAATCTTTTAAAATTAGAAATACCAAGAACCCAGATCGATCAATCTTTTAAAGTTAGAAATACCAAGAACCCACATCGAGTTGAAAGCCAGTCGATCGTTTTTTAGGTTTCATATTATCGAGTTGTTTAAACACGGTCGACGGTTTATTTTCCTGGTTTTTATTAATTTTGGGTCATGAATATTTATGGAATTTTTAAAACTTTTAAAAACATTGCTAAATTTTATGGAATGTGAATGTTGGAGGTTTTAGTATCTCTGGTTTTTACTAGATTTTGGCTATATATCTTTATGGAATTTTGAATAGTATCTCTGGTTTTTACTAGATTTTGGCTATAAATCTTTACGGAATCTTGAACGCTCAAAAACACTGCTAAATCTTACAGAATGTAAATGTTGAAAGTTTTAGCATCAAGCAATTTCATTTATATCCTTAAAATCACCCAACAAACAACAAAAATTACAAATTTTGTAAATTAAAATCACAAGATTCCAAGAAAAATTCAACCTAAAAATCAAAATCGTTCCCTGAACTCATATTATTACTATGATCGCACCGCAGTGCGGTGCATATAGAGTTTGTTTGTTGGCATTCTTATGTTTTGTTCCTGAAATGGATGATGAGATCTGGTTTGGTTTTACAGGGGATTATGAATTCATCGATGTGGTTATCGAAGGATCGAGATTAAAAAACGAACGCTTCTTCGTGGATATTGATTTCAGGGCGCAATTCGAGATTGCCCGACCTACTGACGATTTCAATGCCCTGCTGCAGCAGCTGCCCACTTTGTTCGTGGGTAGGGCAGAGAAATTATGTGCAATCATGAAGATCATGTGCGGGGCAGGCAGGAAATCGTTGAAGGAGAAAGGAATGTGCCTTCCGCCATGGAGGAAATATCGTTACATGCAAGCCAAATGGCTGGGTCCTTACAAGAGGACTACAAATCCAGCTGGTTCGAGCAGCATGGCGCAGTGCGCTTTACTTCAATCGCCATTCTCAGGCAGTGGGCCTAAGGTTACGGGGTGGGATGCCAGCGTCGTCTACCATATGGAGAAAGGCAAAGGTACCGCCAACAGAAATTTGGTGGCGCAATCAAAATCTGCAAAGCAAGGTAATGAGCAGATCGATTCTCGTGAAAACAAGATATCAGGATTGGCCTCGGCGTTGGCAAGAGCTGGTATGACACCGTCGTCATCTTCAAAAAGAACTTGACACCTTCATCCTTTATTCTGTAAAGCAGCTTGACTTTCTATCACCCTATATACATATGCGATCAAATGTTTCATATTCTGTTCTCTACATATGTATTGTAAACGGTTGCGAGATAGCCCCGCACACTACACCGGCAATGCTAAAAAGTCTTTAAAAAAACAACACTTTTAAAGTGTTTTTGTAATAAAATTCAAAGGGAGAAGTGATTATATCCATGGGTGTTTATTTACCGCACACTAGACCGGCAATGCTAAAAAGTCTTTAAAAAAAAAACACTTTTAAAGTGTTTTTTAATAAAATTCAAAGGGAGAAGTGATTATATCCATGGGTGTTTATTTAAGAATTTTGGGTGGATGAGTAAGTATGTTTTTCATATAAATTGTAGGAGAGTGATACAAGTGTATTGGTAAATTGATTTTATGGTGAATACATAGATAACCTTAATTCATGGTAGTTAATGCATAGATAACAAATCTTTTACTATAAGAAAGAAGATGATAGTAAGTAGCTTAAGAATAAGAAAGCTAATAATAATAAGTAGCTTAAGAACAAACAATAGATAATTATAACATATAACTTGATCATGAAACTTATGTTTACAAACCACAAATTAAATAACTATGACAAAATAAACAACTTCACATTGGTTCATATCGCCCCTATCATATATAAGAACACACTAGAAATGTTGAAGCTACTAGGACATCTCTCTTACAAAACCCTCACAGATCTTGGTGCCTCTCACAAGCATGGATTAGCACTAACTACTAAATCATTTTGGGAATCACACTCACTTAATTCTTTTTCTGTCAACTCCCTCTTACATGTAGTTAAATTATCCATGCAATGGATAGAAAATTTCAACATCATCTCTTTGAAACCATGTAAAATTTCTTGCCTCATAAGGCCTTAGAGTTTCACATTAGAAGATTCATAGACACTTAGAGTTTTACATTAGAAGATTCATAGATAAGAGTAGTTCATGGTAGTTGATTCATAAATAACAAATCTTTAACTATAAAAAAGATGATATAAAAATTCTTGCCTCATAAGGCCTTAGAGTTCCACATTAGAAGATTCATAGATACTTAGAGTTTCACATTAGAAGATTCATAGATAACAGTAGTTCATGGTAGTTGATGCATAAATAACAAATCTTTAACTATAAAAAAGATGATAGTAAATAGCTTAGGAATAAGAAAGCTAATAATAATAAATAGCTTAAAATTAGAAAGCCAATAATAATAAGTAGCTTAAAATTAGAGAATAAATAATTATAACATATAACTTGTTCATAAAATTTATGTTTTTTTAGACTATAACAGGGGGAAGATTAATTATAGACCGGTGAATAAGCCATCGGGTGCTGCGTACAATAAAAATTGTGTTAAGAGCTCATGAATAGATTGAAAATCTCATGAGGTCCACCTAGAACTGAAGCTGACATAACAGCAATCCTGAAAGTGAAAACTGCAGATAACAAACCAGCAGAAAGTAAAAACTGAAGCTAACAGAACAACAGGTGGAAAAGGGGAGGTGAAATGGGAGTGTAGGACTAATTAAACTTAGCCAAAATCTTTTTGACTGCTGATTCCAGAGCTGTAATTCAGTTCCCAAAGTTGCTTGTGGTGTTGGCCGCATCTTTGAACTGAGTGAAGACCACATCTTTATAGTAATTCAACTCTCCTTTGGAGTCCTTAAGGTTATTCTTGAGAGAGCTCAGCTCAGTGGAGAAAGTCTTCCAGTGATTGAGGCCTTCATCAACGTTGGATTTGATCGATTTTTCTTGAACATCAGTCTTTAACTTGAGAGCATCCAGAGATTGTTGTATGTCTGCCAGTCTTTCTTCAACTGTCTGCGAATTGGAAGAGGACCCTACTAAGTCCATGGGATCCGGTGCGAGCTGAGAGGTCGCGTGGAGCTGGTTGGGCGTGAGAAACCGATGAAGATGGAGATCTCCAGAAACAACAAAACTCAGAGCTCTTGAGAAACGATCAGAGGACTGCTCGGATAGGGGACTGTGAGGCCCGATATAAGGAGGGAAAGGGTCACGGGTAGGGGAAGGAGGAGATTTGGTGAAGATACGAATCTCCACTGCAGTCAATGAAGTACCGAGGGCGCGCCTTAAAGGTTCATACAAAAAATGTGAAAGCATCTCACATTTGTCCTTAAGATAACCTGCAGATTGGATTCCTGACAGCATTGATTTAAGGAATAATGCAGAGGGATTCTCTGCCATTTACATCCAGCACGTTTCTGTCCAGCATAGCGGCCTTGTTGGCCTCTAGGTCTGCCTTGTCATTGAGTCCACGCAGGATGTGATAGAAGCTGATATCTTTGAACTTTGAGGCTATCAAAAGGATTTTTTTGATGATAGCGGTTAAGAAGATATTGGAAGACAAATTTTTTGTTCTCAGGGCTTGGATGATTAGTTTTGAATCACCAAACACCACAAGAGAGTCTAAATTCCTCTCATGGGCTTGCTTGAGGCCTTTCCAAAGCGCCAGCGCCTCTGCCATGTTGTTGGTCATTGATCCTAGCCCCTAGGCATAGTTGGCTAAGACAGAGTTCTCGTTCGAAAGGAGGACCCCTCCTCCTCCTGCGAGCCCTGGATTGCCTTCTGAGGCTCCATCAAAGAACAGGGTGCTTTCTTTTAGAGATGATCTCCACATTAGGAATTCATTTTCTTCGAGTCGGATTTCCCAATTAGCCGTTTTTGCGATGGGAGCATTGGGAATGGGCTCAGGCTGCTGGAATTGAGACAGCCATCTTCTCTCTTGGGGATCCAAGTCTCTAGAGTTCTTAAGCTTGCTCTTGGCTACCGATAACTCCCCCAGGAGGGCTTTGCACTTGGTTGCAATCTTGATGCTTGAATTTTTCTCATCCCTGAAGATGCGGCTATTGCGCTCCAGCCAGATCTTCCAGCAGATAGCTTTGGGGGCCCATATCCAAATTGAATTTAGAAGGTCTTTTTTATGGAGATCAAAGGGAGAACTGGAGGCCTAGTTGGCAAACAGGTCAGGGATGTTTAGGGGGACAACTAGATCCTCTAGTTTTAGGAGAAGGACCTCCAACCAGACTTCTTGGGAGTAGGGATAGTTTATCAGGAGGTGATCCATTGTCTCTTCTTCTGAATAGCATAGGGGACATCTGGATGGACCCTCCATGCCTCTGATTTTTAAGTTTTCCCCAGTCAAAATACTTTTATGAGCAGCAGTCCAACAAAAGAAGTCTATCTTTGGCACAAAAGGGTAGTTCCAGATGAAGTTCCATCTAGCTGGATTGGGAGCAGCGTGAGGTGAGGAAAGGAAGACTTTGTATCCTTCACTGGCTGAGTAATTGCCTGAACGCTGGCCCCACCCTCTTTTGTCTGGGTTGTTCTTTGCAGAGGGCATTTCCCTTGGAGGAGCTGCATTAAGTTATCCTTTTCATCATTTATCCAGTTGGGGAGATTGTTAATATGTCAGTCCTTCCAAATGCCATCTCCATCTTCCTCCCATCTTGAGATGTCCCAAAGAGTATTTAATTTATTGTTCTGGGCCCAGTCCATAATGTTCTTTATCCGTGGATTTTGTCCTAAAGGTTGATCTCCCATGATGGTGTCCTCCCACAGATTTATTTTCTTTCCATTTCCAGGTATCCAATAGAGGTTTGGTTGGAAGAGAGGGAGGGCTTTGAGACATAGCTTATAGATGGGGGAGCCTTTCTTACGAGGGATTGGGTTATCTAGGCATCGTAGCCTTTCACCATTGAAGTATTTTCTTCTTAGATCTTTGTTGCTCTAGCTGTCTTTTCCAACGATCAGATTCCACAGAGTTTTGGCCCCCATGGCCAAATTTTGTTTTGCCAGATCCCTTACATGAAGGCCTCCTTCCTTATAAGGCATTTGGATTTTGTTCCAACTAACCAGGTGGATTTGGTGGAGGTTCCCTTTGCCGCCTTCCCACAGGAACTTTTTTTTATCAGAGTTTCCATTTTTTTCAGGATAGAGATCGGCGCGAGCAGAATGGAGTTTTGGTATATTGGAATACTCATGATTACAGATTTGAGCAGAACTGTTTTGCCTGCTGGATTTAACCAGTTGGAGCCCCAGTTTTGGATTCGATTTTTAAAATTGTCAATGATAGGTGTCCAATGAATTGCTTTCGAGCCTTTCTTGAAGATTGGAGCTCCTAGGTAGGTGAAGGAGTCCCAAACGTGGACAACTTCCATGCCCAGCAATCTAGCAATCTCCCCTAGTTCCTTTACTGAACAGTTCTAGCCATAGATCTTGCTTTTTTGGGGGTTGATTTTGCTTCCTGAGATCTGATTATAAAGTTCAAGCTCTTTTTTGAACTGATTTGCCAGGAAGATGCTAGCTCCACCTAGAAGGATCGTGTCATCCACGAACTATGCGTGATTTAGATTTTTTACCTTTGGGGCCAGCCGGAGGCCAGAGAGGATATTTTTCTGTTTGTTGGAGGTTAACTGGAAGCTTAGAATAGATGCTTGAATTGCATAAAGGAGGGGCGATAAGGGGCAGCCTTGCCGGAGCCCTCTAGTCGCTTGAAAAAAGTCAGTGGATCTGCCATTTACTAGAGGGGCTATCCATGGAGAGCTGACACAGCCATGCACCCAATTGATAAAGTGTGCAAAGAACCCCAGTTTCTTCATGACTAAGAAGAGGAAGTCATGTCTAACCCTGTCAAAGGCGTTGGCTAGATCCAGCTTTATCACCATTCCTTCTTCTTTATTCTGGTAGCTAGTGTGAATAGCCTCTTGGACAAGGAGGATATTGTCTTGGATCTTCTTTCCTTTTATGAACCCCCCTTGGTTCTCCGGGATGACTTTGGGGAGGATTTTTTTAAGTCTATTGGCAATAATTTTGGTTATGATCTTGTAGCTGAGATTGCACAGGGATATTGGCCGGAATCTGGTGAAGGAAGTGGATCCCTTTTCTTTCAGGATTAATGTAAGAAAAGTAGAGTTTGTGCTTCCTCCAATCTTGCAGGTGGCTTGGGAATGCCTTACCATCCTTAGCAGGTCCAATTTAATTATGTCCCAACAGCTAGTGTAGAAGTTGGCCGTAAAATTGTCAGGGCCAGGGGCGCTGTCAGGCTTCATTCTGAAAAGGGCTCTTTTTAGTTCTTTTAAGGAGATGGGAGCTGAAAGGAGAAGGTTATCAACCTCTTGAATCAGGGGAGGTATGAGGTCGAAAGGGTGATCCATAGGATTTAAGGGGGCGTCCTCAGGAGCAGAAAAGAGGTCTTTGAAGGTGAGGAAGGCTGCTTTCTTTATTTCTTCAGGGTCTTTTATCAGAGATCCTCGGAAGTTTATTTCAGTGACAGCTTTGTAGCTTTTGCGGGCTTCAGCTTGTTTGTGGAAATAGTTTGTATTTTTATCCCCACTCTTTAGCCACAAGCTTCTGGACTTCTGACGCCAGAATTCTTCTTCGACCCTGCAGGCTTTAAAATAGGTCTTTTGGAGCTCTGATTCTTTGGAGAGAGTAGTGCTGGTGATGGGGACGGTGTCCATCACATGTTGATGATTTTCTATGTCTTTTTGGGCTGCGATTCTGATGGAGGTAAGGGTGGATAAGAGTTTAGTACAGTTCTTTAGAGTTGCTTTAAGCCTCTTTAGTTTCTGTTCCCAGGTGAAGGAGGGGGACCAAGGCATTGGGATAGACCAAGAATCCGATATTACTTGTTGGAAGTTCTCTTGAAGCAACCAGAGAGGGCTGAAGCGAAAGGGGATGGGGCCTAGAGTGGCATCAGAGAAGATATCTAGCTGGATCGGTTTGTGGTCCGAGATGCATTTGGGGAGGATTTTGGAAGTGGCCAGCAATCCAGAGGAAAGGAAATCCGAGTGGATGAGGAATCTGTCGAGGTGAGCTGCTATGTGACCAGGACCCAGTCTCTTGTTGGACCAGGTAAAATTCCCTGAAGGAGGCTTAATATCCATCAAATCCCAATGGAGGATAATGTCCTCTACCCATTCTCTAGCTTGATCCCTTACTATGGAGAACCCTTTCTTTTCTTCAATGGACAACGTGACATTGAGATCGTAGGCAATGATAATGTTTCTTGGACTGTGCTGGCTA
Organism: Pseudotsuga menziesii; assembly: GCA_001517045.1. Classification (NCBI taxonomy): domain Eukaryota; kingdom Viridiplantae; phylum Streptophyta; class Pinopsida; order Pinales; family Pinaceae; genus Pseudotsuga; species Pseudotsuga menziesii. The sequence goes on from LPNX010578122.1 coordinate 42,089, forward strand.
AGAAACATCTCAAGGGAATCCCAGCAGCTATGTTTTTCAGGAAAGAGGTTAGGAACATATATATTAAAGAGACTTACTTGCTGACCGGAGTCCCGATGAAGAAGACTTGTGAAGATCCAGTGTTCCCTAAGTTCCTCCTTGGTCAGTTCATAGTTGGTGGAATCCCAGAAAGTGGCTATTCCGCCAGAGGCACCTTTTGAGCTTATTGCAATCCCAGGTCCCTTTTTCCAGAGGGTGTGACCTGATTGGTAGAGGATTGATTCCTCCATTTTTGTCTCCTGGATTAACAGAATGTCCGGCTTGTTGATTCTGATGATGTCTTTCAGGGCTTCTTTTTTTTGTTTTGAGCCTAAACCTCTGCAGTTCCAGGAGATGTATCGCATTTAAACTTTTTTGGTAGGGGAGGCCCCCTTGGAAGGTTGGCCTTGCTTGGATCTGGTGCTAATCATGTTTGGCAAAGTTTTCTGAGATCCTTTGGCTACATCTCTGAAGGACTTCTCTTCGCGGTGCTTTTTTTTGGATTTTCTTCCCCTGTTGGACTTTAGAGGTGTTGCATGTGGGCTGCTGGATTTCGAGGCGTATTCATCAGAGAAACCACCTTGGTCGGAGTCTATATTAGACGAATCCTCCTCCTGGATGATGATCTTCGAGAGCTCTCCCATGGGGACTGGGGGAGGGATAACCTCAGTTATGACTGGGGGTAGATCTGGGATTGGTTGCAGGGGAACTTCACTGGGGCTGATAGGATCTGCTGAGAGCGATCTAGCATCATTTCTTTTTTCTTCGCTTGTTTCTCTAGTTGCCGAGGGTTGCTTTGAGGTGTGCGCCCGAATGGGGTTGGATGGAGAGATCCTTCCTTCTGTAGTTGCTTCCATACTGCTTGGGACTTGTAGCCCGGATCCTTGCCTTTTCTCTTGGTTTTTTGAGGCTGCTTTTCCTTTTTTGGGCCTTTGCCATCCTTCTATTTCGTCTCCTTGCTGGTTTTTGGGACAGTTTCTTTGGAAGTGGCCATGTTCATGGCAGTGTCTGCATTTGAAGGGCAGCTGCTCGTAGTCCAACTGTTGGAAATGATGCCAATCACCCACCGAGATCTTGATCGCTTCTGGTAGCCCGGCCTCAAGATCCACCTCAACACAAATTCTGGAGCAGGAGTATTGACCCTTAGGGTCTGCCTTGTAAATGTAGCGGCCAAGCCCATTCCCTATTTTTTCCAGAGATTCAGAGTTCCAGCAGTGCGCTGGTAGGTTTGGGAGACGGACCCAAACAGGGACCTCCTTGGGGGAGTCAAGATTCGGGTCAAAATCCGGGGTCTAGCAGTTGAGATACAGTCCTTAGGAACCCATGAAGTAAGGACCATTTCTGAAAATGAGATCTTGATCATCCTTGGAGATGAATTCAAAAATATAGAAGCCTCTGCCCACCGGGTAGCATGTGACGCTGTGCTTCAGTTGTGGCCTCCAGTTTCTTTGTATCCAGTCGTCCGTGGTTCTTGTGGAGGGCCATAAACCCATGAACTTCCCGACCAGTCCACATTTCACCAAGGCCAGAGCAATCTTGATTGGTTTTTCTTCTGGCAAGACAATTTCAGGTATTGCCTCCAGTTTCTTGATGAATTTCAGGATCTGAGGGGCTATCGGCTTCTTCCTGGCAATCAATAAAAGCCTCTTGAAGGCCTCTTCATCAGAGAGAGGTTGGGAGGGAGGGGATTTCCCTCCCCCAGGCGCAGCCATGGCGGCCGCTGAGCAGCGCACGCAGAAGCCCTAGCAGATGCACGTGTGGCCACGAGCTCTAGGGGTCAATCCGTGGAAAACTCTGGCCTCCGTTTAGGTAATTATTAAGATCAAGGTAATTCTCCTTTCATAAAATTTATGTTTACAAACCATAAATTAAATAATTATAAGAAAATAGGGTGTAGTTATAAAATATAATAAAATTACAACACATTAAATAACCACAACAAAATAGATTGTAGTTATAAAGTGTAATAAAATTACAAAATTAAAGTTCAACAAAACTCATGGGACAAGCAATAAATACATGACATGAGGTTACACTCCTTATACTTAAGAAATCAAATTTTCATACAAAAGCTATGTCGATTAAGTGGTGAAGTAACTTATATTGTATCTTGGGTGGTTGGGACTAATGAATGCTATCCTCACCACCCAGGTTCAATTCTTATAAGTGACATGTATGCTCTTTTTGAGCCACTATGAATATATGAATTATGAATGGATGTAATCTCGATTCTTATGCTGATATGACATTATGACAAGTGGATTAGCCCTCTAACAAATGGTTAACCACCTCTTATCCGTGTGAAAAAAACTTATCACATGTCATCATGGACATACAAAGCATGATTTAATTCTCATTGAAATTGCTTCTAGCCATTTTTTTTTTGAGAAATAAAACATGAATATCTAGGCTACAAGTTAAAGTGAGATAAATGATCACAATTTTGTACGAATTAAACCTGCATTAAGAAAAGAGTATTTTTCATTGTGATATGGTTCCCATTCTTCAACTGAATACTAGAAATTATGGGATCCAATCCTTTTTTTCCATGCTTGAGTTCACACTACAGCAAATCCTGGAATTAGAATCCCATTTAGTGTCCCTTTTTAGTGTCTTTTTTTTACATTGAGTGGTCAAACTAGACGCTAAATAGGACGCGTCATGGACAAAACTTAAAGCGTCTCAAAAAAAGGTCATTTTTTGCTTCCTAGATAGCATCCTTTATGACGTCCAAAATAGCGTCTATTTTTTTTCTTCCAGGATAGTGTCCAACTTTGCTTCCTAAACAACGTCGAGGTTTGCTTCCTAAATAACACTCTATTTTTCTTCCTAGCGAGTGTCCGCTTTTGATTCTTAAATGACATCCCCGTTAGTGCCATATTTGCATCCTTAATAGCACCATGTTAGCATCCAATATTGCATCCATTTTTTCTACCACTTTAGCATCCCATTTTGCACCATGTTTTACTTCCAAATATGTGCCAATTTTCACTTCCAAATTTACACCAATTTTTGCTTCCTTTTTTGCATCATGTTTTGCTACCAAAATGACGCCAAATATTTCTTCTATTGTTGCACCATATTTTTCTTCCTATGTAGCACCATGTTTTGCATCCAAAGTAACGTCTTATTTTGCTACCATATCAACGCCATGTTTGGCGTCATCATTAGCACCACGTGTTGCATCCTTTTTAATGCCTAGTTTCGTGTCTTATTTTGCTACCATATCAATGCCATGTTTGGCTTCATCATTAGATCCATGTGTTGCATCCTTTTTAATGGGTAATTTTGCATCTCTCATTTTTTGGTCACTAATTTAGTCATTTTTAGTAATTTTATATACGAATTTTGGTCATTTTGTTTGGTCACTTATCTCTCATTGTTTGGTCACTTATCTCTTATTTTTTGGTTACTAATTTAGTTGTTTTTAACTGATATTATAATATCATTAGGGCATGGAGGAATCGAACCACCAACCTCCTGCTTATAAGGCAGGCGCTCTTCCATTGAGTTAGCACCCTTTAAGAATTTGGGAACCTAACTTACAGAGTCCTCTATAATGGTAAAAAGGATCAATACACAACTTTGAGTATCTAAGGGTTGACAAAGGATGAAAGATTGTATAAGTTCACAATAAATGATCAAGCAGGTTATGAAATCCATAAACCTTTTCTAAGAATTTTGAACAAAACTCAAGAAATTGGCTTAATGGGATTGCAAAATCTCTATTCCCTAACAACCATTATTTTTGTTTAAGGCTTGATATTTAATCATACTCCATTAAGAGACCCATGATAAGAGGACATGAAGACACATCCTTGAAAGAGAAGACAATGATATTCAAGCAAAATAACCATTGTTTACACCATATTGCAATAAGAGGGCATTGTTGTAATTTTAAGTCATCAACACACTATATAATGATGCTAAAGCTTGGAAAAAATGATTGTAAGAAACCTTAGTTCAGAAATACCTTTATGTTCAAGCGAAAATAGGACTTGTACAATGCTGGAAATGATTGTTGTGTATGATTTTGATACATAAAATTTATATCAGTACTTGACTCCCAAATTTTTTTGACACTTACTAATGATACAAGATTGGAATTGATTTGATATTTGTTTTTATTACTGTAATGTTTGAAGAATTAATGTTTCACCGCAATGTGCTAATCTCAAGTGATCTCAAGGAATGTTTTTGACATTTATGAGTCACTAACATTTTACTCTTTGTATGGTACTATGTGATCCTGAGATTCATTAAGTATAGAAAATGTTGAATTACAAATTTAAGAAATGGAGTTATTTCAATCCTTAACAAAGGTGGCTAAAATGAACTGAAACAACTGCCACTTAAAAATGAAGGACAAGATATCGGAGACTAATCACATCCTTGACTTGTTTGAAAAGGCTAGTGTCAATCATGTTTAGGTAATTTAAACAAACTTGTGTATTACCTAGTCAACAAGAGAATTGAAAACCAGCCAAATTAAATAATTACATGAATATTTGATGGAGAAAGATGAGAACCTTGTGGTGAAAGCAATGGAAATATGTGCTTAGATTGGGTAGTTACTATCTAGCTATCAAATATTGGAGATCTCTTTGGTAAATGTGTTTCATATCAAGCAAATTCTTTGGCTGGTTAGTTAGAGACATGAAGGTCATCACACTTGATAATTAAAAGGAAGTGCATTTAGTGACAGTAGCTCAGTCACTCAGTTTAGCGTAAATCCAAGTGTGGCTATAACATTTTAAAGTGAGCACGACCATATTTACTCACCCACCTCCAAAAATAGTAGCTACTCTTCCCAAAAGGGTTTCTCATATAAGATAAATGGCACCCCAAAGGAAGCAGGAAATGGTGTTAATCCAAATCCTTGATAGTGGAAACAAGACTGCCAAAGGATTTCCAAGTGAAAGTGGGAAATTTGTCGGTTTCTTTTATAGAAATCAAAGGTGGAGGTCATGCAAAAGCAGTTGAAACTGAATTGAATGGAATCCAATGTGTGCTTAGGAACATGAACACTGAAGTGAGAGGCTTCTTATTCTAAATCCAGAAATTAAATTCTCTTATCCTCTGTTTCTTTCCCTTAACTACCAATCAACATAATTTGCTAAAGTACTTCAGAAATAGCCTTTGATTAGAAGACAGTGGAAAAATATTCCTAGGGTAAAGTTTTAGCTCTGGCTAAAAGGCCCTCTATTTGATTTTATTCATAATATCTAAATATTTTGGGGAGCTAACCAGATCCATGGTTACATGTTGAAGGGCATATTTCAAAGAGTACAATTGGCCTACAAAGCAAACTTTTTTGAAATTTTTTTATTTTTATACAAAAAGATATTTTTTACTACAAACTTACATAAATCATGTAGAAAAATAAATAAAATTCTAATCAGATTCACTATAGTTGTAGTATAATATTATTCTCAGCTTGACTGTATTTGTAAGCTAGTGCAAAAGATGCTCAAATTTAAAACCATTTAAACTAAATAATTGACTAACCTTCCTTTCGATCCAAATGTTTTGATGTAGTGTATCAAATCTTGTGTCATGTCCTGTCCTTTGAGGGTACAAGCCATGCAAATGTATAAGCTATACTATATGAGTTTACATCCTTGCCTACAGTCACCTACAACATATCATGCCATTCCCTGCATGCATGATCATGATCAACACACCAAGTATGGAATCCATTGCTAAGAGACTCATGTGGATTCCACTCACCCACCCATTTCCATTTGAGAACTTAACCACATTACTTATAAAGCTAATTACCTCGATCTTCCACTAGCACATGGAGATTCCAACCAATATGACTCAGTTTTAGCTTAGTGGCAAGGGCTGGAAACGTTCAAGATCAGCTCACAATAATTTTATGGGATGAAACTTGACCATACAAGGAAAGGAACCTACATGAATATAACATTATTTTAAATCACCTAGTTTTATTTTAGTTCTGTAATAAGCTACAAAATTCAAGTAGACTTGGAGGCTTCCCAACGTTCGTGTGGAGATGTCTATGTCTGTGACAGTAAACACGACCCCATATGTGCATGTGCATGTACATGCAGGAGAACTAGGAAATCGAGTGGATTAACTAAATATTCCAATTCAAGATACTTTTGAAAATGAATTTCCAAATGCAACTTCAAATGAAAAAAGCTATTAATCAAACAACTGGAGAATATCACCTTCTTTAGAGCTCGTGCAAACTGACTAGCTTGAGTATCCTTATCTTTTGGCTTATTCTAGCTCTCAGCAATTTGTGACAACACACAAACATGGACCATTAATCCCTCCTTCTTTGAATGAATTTCATCCCTGTGCACCCTATAATCATGACTCTATTTCTTCAACAACATATGAGTTAAGATCTATGAAACAAACATGAGACAAATCTGATCTTTCTGCAATTTAAAATGTTTTGCATAATACTCTGCACTTTTCTAGCATGCAATTACTACTAGAATACAAATCTATTTGTCTTGACCTACCATTGAGTGATTTCACATTGAAAACCATGAAGATGAACTAATTAAATTTCTAACCAATTATATTCAAGAAATTTATGTTGTGTTCTGAGATCTCTCTAAATATTATAAAAATTAATACTTATTTAAATTGCCACAAGAATGGGTGGAATGCTTGTAACCATCCTAATCATGCCCATCAACAGCGTATGTTAGGTTTAAATATAATACTGGGTAAATTAGTGAATTATATTTATGTTGTTGATTCTTCCCTCAAAAGATTTCAATAATAATATAGATTCAAAATTTGGCTAGGCATTATATGTATGTACCAAGAGAATGTTCCGAAATCAATAACTGTAGCAAAAAAAAACAACATTATTCTACATCTAGCAATGAAACCAAAGATGGTGCATATAAAAATGTTATCAGAAAATGCAAGTTCTGACCTGTTTTCATTCAAACCTGTCTCAACCAATTGTTTCAACTGGTTTTGAATTAGTTTGTGCTAAAAGTGGCCAAGCCAGGCATGGACAACTCCACTTGGCTATCTTGGGAAAATGTGGCTGATTTCATCGTTGTTTAGGCCATACCCCAGTCAAAAAAATAAAATAAAAGAAAGAATAACTTTATAGAAGGACACTAAACATTGCAATTAACCTACATATACATGCCCCCTATATTTTCCTCACATACGTTGTAATGTCCCTAACCAAATCAGAGTATACATTTTTCACTTCTTTGAGTTTGGTTGAATACTTGGTCAATGTGTGTGGGATACTAACAACATCGTGGATGATTACAAATATGTCCTCAATTCTTTTCTAAAGATAGGTTGGTGTCAAGGTTCATATTAGTTTTGAAGCCTTTAAAAAGGGACATCCCAGCCTGTACTTTTGACATAAAGAGACTGTACCTTGTGGAATACATTTCTACTATTGTGTACCAGATTTTGGTCATGCCATTCGTCCCAGTCATTATCAATTTGAGAATATTTATCTTAATAGTAAGTGGCTGTCATTTCAAATAAGTTACAGATCTGAAAATCCCCTTTAAAAAGCTCAGGGAGTCTACTATCCAATGCATCGATCTAGCCCCAATCTGAGTTCTCTAGCAAAAGTTGTTACTTCTGCAAATTCTAGGCCTTTTTTTGTCCACTCCATGCAAAATCACTACTCCAATACCACCTGTAGTGTCATCAGGCTACCAATGGACACTGTTATTACATTCTAGTTGAAAAAACCGAACAATAACAGAAATATAAGAGGACTAGATAGGGTTTCACAATAAAACTATCCTTTAAAGAATGATGCACTCCGTGACTTCAAAGACAGAGAAGAGTCCAACTAATCCAAAAGAAAGATGATACAATGATGACAATAAGCCTATATTTATAGATGGGTTGTTTGACTAAAAGTCTAAAACCATGGAATCAAAACAAATAGCTGGAAACCACCAACCAAAAGCAAAGATCAAAACCAAGGGACAACCTTATGCTAATTGACTTAAGCTTGATTACCCCTAAATGACCTTTTAGGACTATTAAAAGACTTAAACTACAACTTTATTATATAATAATCGACTTACATTCAAAATAGCCCAATTATATAGTGTTCAAGACAAAATTTATTGTCCAGGGACACAATAATCAGATAAGTTGCTTCACTTTTACTCTTTTACATACCTTACAGTAAATAAAATTCTCATTCAAGAATCATTTGAACAAGTCATAACCAATGTTGAAAAAATCAGCTCGGTGAAAAACTCAGCCTGGTTAGTGTAAGAGTTCAACTCAAACTCACTAAAAATTTGACAGAAGCTCAAAAAATAGAAATGTTTCAAAGTGAGGGGGTTTATTTTCATTTCTGGCAGTTATATTTGATGTCAATAAGGTTTTCCATCTCCGCATGCAAATTGGATATGTTGGGTAGTAAATAGCCCACAAATTTCTCATAGATAGGCTCTAACCCATGGGTACTCACAAGCCTGGCTCATTTATGGTTAGTTTGACTTGGGAACAAGTTAACTCATCTCGGCTCAGCAACAAGGCCGAGCATAGATTGACTTGGGATTACTCAGAAGATGATGATTTTTTCAACAATGGTCATAGCAAGATTATAGCCAATTATGCAATTTTTAGCTAAATGAATGCCATATTTGATAAACCATGAACAATGTAGCTCATTCAATAATCAATTCCAAAGTTGAATACATCATATTTCATACATTCATAAATTAAAGTGAATGAAATTATCACAAATTACAATGATGCTATCTTTAAACCTGAATAAACTGTCAATTGATTGTTGGACTATTTACCGAACAACCATCAACATCTTTCCTTGAATGCCACACTAAGCTAAGAGACATGTTATTACAAGTGCACCTGCCTCACTCATTATCTCTTCCTTTAGCTCCCAGTTATATCCATTATTATTTCTAGTGATTTCTAAGCAAAATAATGGTAGAAGAAGGCAGACAAAACTTCATGAAAATCTCCCTACTATGCACATGTGATGCAACACTACCTCTGGGGTTTTGGCCATCCTGTATCAAACCAAAAAAATATGTCATATTCCGCCTCAGTTATTTGTTGTTCTTGTTTTGTTTATAGATTAATGCAATTGATTACTTGAATGACCATGGAAGGAATTTCTTGAGCAGGAACCTTCACTTCCATACCTCACTGATGGGCATGCATTTTCCAAAACATGGCGTGCATTTCTCAGGGACAGGACTCAGGTCACAACAACAATAGAGAGGTGTGAGGGGGAATGACTTTTTTGGCTATGTATGAAATGAAACTAAGAGTGAGATGTAGCAGAAGTGTGAGAGACGATAAATCTGCATGTTTAGACCCTGCTGAGATTGTAAAAAAATTCTGGAGGCATTTTTAAACCCTATACAATTTTAATACTTGGTGCAAAACAAATTTTCTATATGGATATTAAACCCCCACCCAAAAATATATATATAGGGTATAAGAACTTACCAACCATGGGATTCAATACCATTGTTGTAATTATTCCACATTTCAATACCCATTGCATTATCACAAGAACTACCCAGATAATATTTATCGCGGTTTGAATGTCAAAATAATGAGTATATATATTTTTAGGAGAACTACTACCACACAGATGTCAGTTTGGTTAATGGGTGCCCATTCATCTCCTAAACCACCAAGGAACGTCTCTATGTGGAAAATTATAGCTATTAAATTTAATGGGTGTCCATTCGTCTCCTAAATGAAATGATCCAGTGGAATTTTTGTTTTCCAAATAAATTTAACTTACATACCCTACTGCAAGGTGGGGAAGAGAGAGATATGTATATATATTAGTTTTGTTTTGGATTAAATAAAGCCACCCCTTTTTCAAAAGAGAGACCATTATATACTAGGTAAGCAAATTCTACAGCAGGAAGGTAGACCGTCGTCCTTTTCAAGTGAGATAAATATGCTCATATGGCCAGGTAAACAATTAACTAAAAAAAGGGAATCGTAAAAGACTTTGGAACTTGACATCCATCTCTATTCATTGCCTACTTCTAATTCCAATAGATAAATTTCAGGTATCTAATATACAGGAGACATACTATGTTAAATTTGATGTTTGGTGTAGTCCATGAGAGTATGGTAGAAGAATTTTTTTCTAGTCTTGTGATGAAGCAAAGTAAAAACATAGTCAATGTTACAGCATGGAGGATGCTTCTGTGAAAAGGTTTGAAGTTTCCAAGTTAAATTACATTACTAATTACCCTGCTTTAAAATTTATTTTGTGGATCTTCTCAGATTCCCTATGTCATATTAGGCAAATAACATATTCCCATACTGAAAAGGATTTGCAAGAATATATATTGTATTCTTGCAATTGATGGGCATCTTTAAGCAGTGCCACATTAAATAAAAATTGGAATTTCTATGGTTATAAATGTTACCTGGGTAAGACCACCACTGTAACTGCCTCCATTTAATAGCATAGTGATAAGAGAACTGACAGGATCACCACCAGTGCTTGCCCCTATTTCATGGATGGTATTACGCATAGAATTCAATATACTTCCATAAGTTGTTCCAGGTCCCTTCTCGATTGCTTGAATAAAACAGTATGTCATGGCTCTAGTCGATGTGATCCTTGAGAGAGCCTACATTCAAGAAAGCCGAAAGACAAATCATAAAAATGCAGAATAGACTAAATAAAATAATGCTACTATCATGAAAATATTATTTTTCTTTAGAAAATGATCTTATGTAGTAAAACAATAATAGAGATTGAATTACTTGAAAGTTTATATTACATAAACCATATAAATTGACTTCACATGGAATATTGAAATCTAAAGCCTAAACCTTGCCTTACAAGTTATTGGTGACCATTCTAAAACATACTTATTCAATATTTGATGTGTATTGGACCATTGGTCACCTTCCAAATTCAAAACACTAATTCTCAAGCATTGAGATGTTTCAAATTGGCTTGGCACTAAAGCACCCTGAAAAAAATCCTATTCACTTTTCCAGCCAACTATTGGCACAATAAAGGCACCAATGTCAAATTCAAGCAGCTACCATTAGAATTGTTAGTGCCCATGTTCATGTGGTTGAATTCAAATTCAAGCAGCTACCATTTGAATTGTTAGTGCCCAAACACAAAAAGTGGAAATTTTATCAAGTTCTTAAGGAGACTCAGAAAACCCAAACAGAGGGGAAAAAAGGGTCAAGGGGCTCATAGCCCCTGCAAGGAGCTTGTTAAAACGTATTATGTATAGGGTAGTTGTACCCTCATTTTTTCTAAGTAGATCAGGGATGAGATTGTACCCCAACTTCTCCTCCTCTCTTTCTACTACACTGCTGTCATTTTTCTTAGTGTGGAATGATGTCAAATAGTTAGTAATCTACTAAGGTTGATCCCCGTTTTGTTGTAGCTAAGTGTTGTTGTGGATGGGGTTTTTCATTTCATATAACAATACATAACACCACAAATATTTATTGCATATAAAATGAAAATACAATATGAGAATTTCTCTAGATATGCATAAATTCAAAATCAATACTCAGAAATATGGGCTACTTACATGCCTGGGAATGTAGAAATGCAACATATCTGACTCGTGGAAACTCCACCAGCAAGACAACCTCTTCCACTAATCAACAACAGATTTATGATAACACTGTGATGCCAATCTTTAACGCCCTCCATAGAGATGAACCACCCAGTTACCAAGTCATGAATCCACCAATGAACTCACCCTTCTTGCAACATTTTGTAACAACAGTAAAAGTATATGAGTTATTGTTGTGTATTTTGTCCTTCCATGCCCCAAGACTTCCAATACGTGTCTGCAACACTCTTATAATTTCCCCCTTCACTGCAACAACTCTTCCTTTTGGTAATGGATGAATGGCATGTCCTTTCAAATGGAGGGATGTACGCAAAAAAATAGTAAATAGGAATCCCCTGTCTCTCCCACCTAGATTCTCAAACAGCCTATGACCTTCACAACCCAACCACATGATCAATTTGAATGGGCCCTATTCACAAGGGATAATTGTAGAGAAAATACACTCTCTCTTATTGCAATAGAGATGAAGAATCATCAAGATATACTCCAATGTTCTCCCATAAGTGTGATATCCTTACAAAACCTTTGAAACCTAGCTCAATCTGCACCAAATAACAAAATCTATGAAATGAAATCTCCTCTACATCAGAAATGAACTCTGTTCAACAAGTGAAAGAAAACCAGGGTTTTTTTGGACGACTTAATGTTTAGGCGGGAATAATTTCTTTGGAAAGGTATAAAAAGCATTGAAAAATCACGCTGGATTTTCTTAATAAAATTTAAATTTTCATGAGGTGTCTCTCCATTAAAAAACAAGAGCCATGAGGTGGCAATGTCATCACAAACAGTAACAATTATTGCTATATAAACTATAGAAATATGTTCTATATGGTACTTTGTCACAAATTTGTAACAAACAGGAAAATTATTTTGTCAAAAAAATTACTTAGACATCAAATCGATTTCATGACTTAGTTATTGAATTAATTTCTCAATGTTTTGAGGAAACAAAGATAATTGGAAAAGATGAAAAATGTGTGCTAAGCATCTTTATTCATGATCAAAGATCCAATTTATTGCATATTAAAGGTAAACTTGGAGAAGGGTGTAGCATACACGTAAACACACAAATGACTTCAATGAAATAGGTAGAATAAATAACCTTCATGGTGACCACTCAACCAAAATCATAAAATAACTACAACAAATTAAAACATGCAGATGCAATATAGCCCTTCAAACCATGATATTTCTTAAAACCTATATACATTAGACGTGAAGGGAAATTCCTATGAATTTCATTTAAATCCATTGGATTTCAATGATAACTATCATAATATAAACTAAATTTCTCAAAAATTGAATAAGAACATCTTTTATGCTAAGAAAAACTAAATAAGAAATAAATCACCTACTTATTGAAAAAATAATGAATATTTTCCAAATATAATCATTATACTATGTAAACAAATACTTTGTAAATGAACGAATGAACCAAACTATATGTTAAAAAACTCAATGAACCAAACTTTTAAAAATAAAATCCAACACCAAGTTTAGAGTTAAAATCATTATATTATAGAGTTAAAATCATTATAAAACTCTCACACCAAAGTTTCACGGAATTGGACTTAAATTTATATCTTTATACTTAAACTTCTACGCAAATTTGTCCATTATTCCTTTAAGTTAATTATTTTATTTGTGTCACTTGAAGACCCAATAATTTTGATAGCTTAAGTCGATTACTTTGGCTCTCGTGTCACTTCAAGACCCACCAAAATTTTGGTAGCTAAAGTCGATTAATTTGGCTTTGTTTTTTTATGAAACTTATGGTGGTGATTCATACAGGATTTGAACACTAAATTTAATTTATTAGTTTAATTTTAATGGCCTAATCTGTGGCCTATGCTCCATTGTTGGAAGAGAGACTTTGGGTAAAGCCAGTTGCTAAATTCATGGTAGAGGGTAAAGCTAAGCTTGTTCTTGTGTAATGCATAGAGGTTAGGGCAAGATTATGGACACTCCAGATTGACGAGTCTTGAGCTTGGTATGATACCTTGCTTGGAAGAATAATTTTTGTACTCTTTATGTCCCATGGAGGTCTTGGTTCTTGTGTTGAGCCAAGATTAAAAGATATGGGGATTTAGGACTAAAAATAAGGTTGATAAATATTTCTAAATCTCATGTCTAGGAAGGATTTGGTACCTAAAATAAGTAGTGGGCATATCGATATAACTAATTAATTATTTAAATATATTATGTCCCACCTAGATAAAATTTACCATCACTTTGGCTCACTTTAACTAAACATAAAGTTGGTCACTTTGAGTGAGCCTTTGGGCTTCCTCAGGGAATTGTGGTCCTTTCTAAAATCCCAACAAACAGGATAAGACAAATGCTACCCAATCTCATATCGAAAATCCAAATAATTCCCTTTACTAGTATGAGAAGTATGTATTTCAAAATAATGTCCTTGTATCTTAGTTGATCAATGAGAAAGATTACCTGAGATAAAGGTATGGGACAACATAAATTTGACAATAGACATAGGCAGTTTTTCCAGGATCTAAAAGGTTATCTAAATTACATTAAATGAAAATAAAGTATGTGAATTTTATTTGGGGTATCGATATCTCGTAAGATAAAAAAAAGGGTGTAAGAAGTCCATGTGAACCATCCATGATTTTCTTCTTAGACTATGTTCCATTCTCAGAGGTTAATGTCGGTCCACATGTAATGCAATGTACCAAATTTGGCAAGGTTAACATGTTGCGTAAATGGTGTAATTGAAATTGTGACATTTTATTTCAAAGGAATACTTTAGCCATAAGACACTCCTACATCCCATGACCTGAGATTTTCCATAGTGCACAACAAAGATATTCGATAAAGTTTATCAAAGTCTATCGCCTAGCTTCGTAGTAGGTATAATGCAAAATAACACTCAAATATGTCAGTTCAAAGGCGTTTTCAATAATAATAAAAACTGATTTAAACTTTAATAGAAATTTGACAAACCTCAAAAGGATCACCGAAAATTGAAGCAATCATTCTGAATCTTTAACGAAAAATCCACCAATGCCATAAAACTTGAGCAACTAACTGCTTTTTTCCTTGAGAGATGTCCGCTTATAAGGCCAAAGATGTAAAAAAAATTGGTCCACTTCTTCAAAGTAAGACTATGAGGATTATTGAAATGCTTGTTGCTTCATTCCATTTTAAACCAAGACCAAAATTTCCTTAAGAGTACAAATAAAGTTAGCTTTTGTGTTAAGATTGATATCCACTTCTTGTACCTTGGATGTTCTTGGTAAAAATGAGGGTATGGATGGGGGGGGGTGACCAAAACAACCTTGTAAGGTGACATTTTGGTAGCACCATGATAGGTGGTATTGTACTACCTTTATGCAAGGGGGTGTAGGGGGGGTGGGGGGGAACTACTAAACCCAATGGCCATATCAGCCAATGTAAAACCCACAACCTCACAATGGCTAACAATATTTTTATGGTCAACACCTCACAACCTCTATTGCTTGTTATTAACTTCAATATCTCAAGTTTTGTAGTATACCTAATTATTATGACATGCATCATCATCGTGGACATCGACGCTGTCATCATCATCATCAATGCCATATGGTACATCAACATCATCTTGATCATCATCCTCGTTATCATCATCATCGTTAGTGTCAAATAAATCATCAACAAAATCATCATCATCATTGTCATTATGGTCACGCATATGCCATAAGTGTTCTTAATCACTCATCGACATTAGGATTCATGTCATGTAATTGTTAAGGTCATTTCTATGCCGTTACAGTCATTTCGATGATAATAGGGTTGTTTAGATGTCGTTACAGAAATTTAGGTGCCATTAAAATCAATTAGGAGCCAACAGTGATACCACATGCATAATAATCATTAACATCCACGTCGTCATCATCATCATACAATAAATCAACATCATTGTCATCGTTGTAGTCATCATCAATATAATTGTGATAATAATGAGCAAGGAGCCATACTACCTCACAAGAATGGATTATATACTCTTATACTTATCAAATCATATCCATACGCTCCATCATAATTATTGTAATGCATCATCGTCATGTTGTTAGGGACAATCATATGCCATTAGGGTCTATCAAATGTTGTTGGGGACACTAAAATTCCATAAGAGCAATTTAGGTGACATTAAGGTAATTTAACCCTCATTAGTATTAATTATGATCCAAAAGTTCCATGATTACGATAATTTAGGTTCCACTAAGATAAATCAAGATCCAAAAGTACTATCACATGGATCATGACCATTGACATTGACATTGATATATCTGACGTTATGTCAGATGTTTCCTGAACACAATTCCTAGCTCTAAACCTAGTGCAATTCCTAGCGCAGTTCCTTTCGAAATTTCTAGCATTATTCCAAGTTTTATACCTGTATCTATACCTTGCGCTATGTTGGATGTTTTCTAGGTGCAATTCCTGGATCTATACTTGGCGCTATGTTGGATGCTTTTCCTACTGAAATTCATGGCGCAATTCCTATCGCTAACCCTGGATTAATATATGGTGCTATGTTATTCAGTACGTTTTTTTGGAGGCTATTCTCGGTGTTATATGGGATGCTTTTGTGGACGCAAATTGGGACATCAATTGGGATGCTAATTGGGATGATAATTGTGATGTTAATTGGGACATTAATTGGGATGCTAATTAGCATCCAAAATAGTGCCAACTTTTAAAAAGGGATGGTAATTGGGATGGTAATTGGGATATTAATTGGGACGCTAATTGGGATTCTAATTGGGATGCTAATTGGGACATTAATTGGGATGCTAATTAGCATCCAAAATAGCGCCAACTTTTAAAATGGGACTCTAATTGGGATGCTAATTGGGATTCTAATTGGGATGTTAATTGGGACGCTAATTGGGATGTTAATTGGGATGCTAATTAGCATCCAAGATAGTGCCAACTTTAAAAATGGGACGCTAATTTGGATGCTAATTGGGATACTAATTGGGACGCTATTTGGGACTCTAATTGGGATGCTAATTGGGACGATAATTGGGACACTAATTGGGTTGCTAATTAGCATCCAAAATAGCGCCAACTTTTAAAAAGGGATGAAAAAAATGCCATTAAAAATGCCATCTCATGGAAAAGCGTCCACTTTGTCCAAAAAATGATGAAAAATACACTAAAAGTGATAGTGGACGCTAAAAATGAAGCTAAAAGAGATGGTAATCACAGGGTTTTGTTGTAGGGTCATAAGGGTGTTTTAGTAAGTTAGAATTACTTAGACAGAGAGAGAGTGGTACTTTGTTGAATGAAATGAATTTGGGGCTCTACCTAGAAGCCATCTCCTTCTTTTCTCCTAATCCCCTCTTACAAGCTAGCCTGCTCTAAATTTGTGTCATTGTCTACTTAAACTTTGAGGGTGTACAAATTCAACATTAGAGTATCATCAAAGGGGTTATTCTTCTCTTGGTGTATGGAACACTAGTCTAGTGGCCCATCAACTCACACAATGGGACTACTTCCATCTCCATGTTTTGGATTTTCACGTGAATGCAAAGATATGATACTTAGGGTTCTCCTCTCTAACGTAAAATGATACATTAGTGTAAGTAAATAAATACACAATGCACCTTCAACTCCAACAAGTTAGTTATTAAATTTTTTTTGAAGTTCATTATGTCAAATAAACTTAAAGTAAACCTTTTTAAAATTTATAGTGTAATTATTGAAGGAATACATGATATGTCATATGTTTGTTTCTTATTTTTTCTAATTTTCTCTCTCTAAAGTGTTTCTCTTTGTGATGATTATTTTGTATTAGAGTATTTGATTAAGGCCTTCTTCTCACACAGATATGGTTCTTCTAGTCCACACACCCACACTAGATAGTTCATTCCAATATTCGGTTCTCTTGAGCACCCCCCCCCCCCCCCCAATTGTTCATGACATCAATTTCTAGTTCTCTTGGCTCCCACACCCGCCCTTAAATATTCCTCTAAATATCCTTGGGTTCATTTCAGGCCTTCTCGTCAACCCCATGTATTTTTCTTCCTAGATCTAGTTCATTTTTCTCTTTTTGCACCTAGAAACCTTTTATATTCCATCATTGGCTTTATTTGAGGTAGTGCATCCAGCTCAATAATTTTGATCATAATTCTAGTTTCCATGGATCCAATGCCCAGCCAAAAAAATATTTAATTATCAGTACAAGTTCCGTTTGAGGTCCTAAGCTCTACCTTGATGACATTTTTCAATAGTAACATCTTCGTCCAGGTTCCTTTTGTAGACCTCATTACCACCCTAGTCCTAGTTTTTAGTGGTAAAATTTGTAGTTTTAAACCTATGAATTTAAAAAATGCATTACATGTTCTTTAGAAAAATGGATATTAAATAATGGCACACACTCAATACACAAATATTTACCCTAGAAACCCTTAATGTGAAAAACCAACAAAACTTAGAATTCCACATATAGCATTCACATAATTTTTGTTAACCATTCACAATCCAATATTTAGGTATTTCATTGCATCTGAAACCCCAATATGTTAACCCATATTAGATTTATATCCCAATCCCTTAGTCGAGATTAATTTATATTTTTTGTCAAAATAACAATAAATATTGGGGCCCTACCTTGAACCCCATAGTTTAGGGTTGTCTCCCCACACCAAAGTCCACTTTGCAGAGAGGGGGGCACTAACACTCACCCGACACACCCTTGCGATCCCCCTTAATCTGGTGTGAAATGTTATCTTGAAATATACTATATAACACTAGATAGAGGTGGATTGTAAGGTAATTCACCCACATGAAAATAATATAATACATATGCAACAACAACATCCCTCATCTTCAATGTCAATTTCCTATGCCACAATGAAGGTAGAACTCATAGATAAATCTACAAAAAAAACTTGATATCCTACCAAATCTATTGTGGTATACCTAAATGAGTAGAGACATCACCGAAAAAATGAGACCTAGGTCATGTTTCAAACATTAGATATTGTTTCTCTAGTGTAGTTTGTAATCACATTATAACAACTTACCAAGCCAACTTTTAGGTCCCCTATTGTAATGTTTTTTTTAATAGAGGTTGCTTCCGTATTTTATAGAGGAGGACCAAATGCAAGTAGTGTTTCTCATTCCCATTATATTTTAGCATATGCTTATGCTACTTCAAACACTCAATACTACATAGGTTCAATTTCAACTATTACATGTCATAACCATTCCACTTGTTTGTGCTCTCTTTCCGAGAAAAAAATATGGGCATTACAACAATATAATAAATCTTCTATTGGTCAGGATATACACCATTAGAACTAAAACAATTCAAATCCAATGGTGTATATTCCAACATATACAAAATTTATTATTTTATTTCAAGGTGCATATTATTTTCCCTATTTTTGAGCTAGTGGCAAGCTCTACTATAAATCACATCTCCTTCCCATGACCTTTTGAAACTTCCTCCACATGTCCTAATTCTCATTCAATGCCATCAACCTCTATATATTTTGGTATCTCTTTGTTTGAGAATCTATGCCTTGCTTTATTTTTGTGGACACTATCTTCTTTGACTTCTTGTCAATCAATCACGTAATATTGGGCTTCCATGGGCTCCATTACTCACATTCATTCATTATACATTATTTTAGACTCCATTTTCATATCACTTTACTCAAAATAGGCTATTAATGCTCCTTCATATGCTCTCTAGCATTGGCCATTGGATATGAGTATAGGAATTTAATCTCCTATTGGTGTACATCTTATTTTATTAAGGTCTCAACTAGCCCCAAGTTTGTGAAGACTTGGGGACCCAATTTCTCTATTTTATTTCATTAAGAAAGGATCGAAGTCGATCTATCATTGTACTTGATTCAGTTGTTTCTTTTCTTTGACATTATTTCATTGGATTCCATTGCATTTTGTGTAGGTCTTAACTAAGAAACTTTTTTGGGTTTGATCTCATGATTGGAAGGGAGATTTTTTATGCCTTTTTTGGACAAAAATACCTTATCGATAGAATAATTATCCTACCTAGTAATCTAGACCTCGATTTCATGACTCTAGTGGGACAAATCTCACTCATATTGGCCACTATAATCACCCTAGAGCTTACATCTAAACTCTAGGGGTCCTAAACTACCTTATTTTCCTTTTTTTAAACCCATGAAGTCTATTTTGGTGTATGAGGATGCATTCCTTCAGTTAGGGATTATTTTTCTTGATTTTAGGGTCCCACATTGCAATTTTGAGTTATGGACTGAATATGGGGAGTTTACTCCACTATTCTAGAACTCCATGCACTTCTTTGTTAGGTGTTATGAGGTAGTTTCACCCCCCTTGAGTGATTTTATGCTTTTGCATGTTCATTCAATCGGTTATATGAGCATCCTTCAGTCATATCTAGTGTTTTTGAAATCATGATTCAATGTAACTCAATTAAGGAGAGTAAGCATGGTAACTAAGGAGTATTTACTCTAATTAATCTTGACTAGACTCTCTTACACTGGATGAGAAATTTGAGTTTCCTCTTAACCTAATTTGAATTTCCTTCCTTTCAATATTTTTCACCTCCATTCATTCATGTTAATGAGATACATCATTATATTCTACCTATCTACTTGTAGTTTTTTTGTAATGATCTATGATAAATCATTTGTTACATGATTATTTGTTTGATAATTTGATTTTCACTATATCTCTATTTAGATTATGTGCTTATATGTGTGTGTGTGTGTGTGTGTGTGTGTGTGTGTGTGTGTGTTCAAATCTCACACCTTGATATTTTGAAAGTTGTGATTACTTAGAAAGTATTCAACTTTGAGTTCAAAACATCAAGTCCTTTGTGTTTCACAATGTTTCACAATGTTTCAAAACTCATTTCTCCAACTCCTCCAATAAAATGGTTGGTTTCCTTCAGAAATTCACTTTTAGTTCTCCAATACACAATTAAGTGAAGTTTTAAACTTTCACTAATGTGGGCCCTATTTAATCTCCAATACAAAGAATATGTAGTTTAGTGTATTAAGATTTTTTTATCTGGATTTTCTAATGTCCCTTATACACTCTCAGAGGATGTTTTGATGTGCTCTCGACACTAGTTTTATAAACACGATGATATGCCTAGGGTTACAAGTAGTGTATCAGGCCCTTTTTTGAAAAATGTTTTTGGTACCTCTCAACACATTGTTTGTTGAAATTATGAACTACCATCAATGAATAGGAGGCTGGGCTTCCCATGTGGTGTTTGGATTACCTCCCAATATATTTCTTCCTATAGAATTTTCAAAATATTTGATATGATGTATTTAAAACTGAAATCTCTCACATGTTTTAGAGATTGTTGACCATTAAATGGATTCTATTGTAAATTTAAATCTATTTTGCAGGTTTTAGAATCACAATCACAACATTTTTATGAACTCATTGATAAATATCATTGGTTAAGTAGCTAAGGTGACCATTTAGATCCATTGATCTAAGTGAAATGTCATCGATCTCCAGGTAAGTACCTTTTAATCCAATAAATATGTTCCACTAAAAGGGTAATGATTTGGTCCACTATTTGGATAATATCTTAGATAAAGAGTTCACAAAAGGTGATCTGAAGTAATTTTTATGATAAATAATGCAAGCATACTTGGCATAATTTTTGGTTTTGTTTTCAAATTTAATAATGGGCTATAATATCTAGAAACTAAATGTATAAACTTTTCCTCTGAAACATTAAACATGTCCTCAAAAACAAAAAGAAAAATATGGTATTGTCATCAATGAGTACATATCTAAATATGATATACCTATTTTCATAGACATGAAAGCCATCACAGGTGTCCCTAATCCCCAAATTGGGGTGATATTTATGGAATATTTTTTTATCAGTATTTTTCGTTGGTTGTATCCCTGCATGACCCAACTATGGCCAAGGTATATGAGGATGTTTTCTTACACATCAGAAGCTCTCAATTGCATAAATTTTGATCCAACGCACCTCTACTCTCACACTCATATTTCTGAGGATGGATTATGTTTGTGCCAGAAATTGTTCCTAAGGCTAGGGGAACAAGCCAACACAATCTCAAGAGAAAAACTCAATTTAAACTAGGGTTTAGGGTTTTGTTTATGTGTTTGTGGTTGTAAACTTCAAGAGCATGCAGGGAATACATTCAGCAAATAAGCACAACTAAATCATACACATATAACTGATAAAGATGCATATATATCACAAAGATCCAATAAAAAGCCTGTATTGAGATTCACACATAATGGACAAGCAATACCAGAAAATACACATTAACCAGCACTGAAATTGTCAATTAGGAAGCTAAACAAGCTCACAACAAAGCCAACACAGACCAAATAAAAGGGGAAAGAGTCATATATTCATAGTTTCATCAGTAAATGTATATAAGAGTACAGTACCAGTTCACTGAACAAATCTGATAGTACAAGCAGCTAGCAGACATCCTGATGCTCCCAAAAGCAGAACCTTCACAATGTCTTGCTCACCTCTCTAAATAGTTACAAAGAAGTAGTTCCATATCCCCTTCATTAGGTCGAAATTGAAACTACCCAGCAGTTACATTAACTAACTAACTCAACTAATTTACTAAAAATAGCAAATCGGATTCCTGGCAAATATGGCGAATTTTTGGAAAATAGGTGTCAAAGAAGCTTCCATATCTCTTAATTGGTAACACCTGTGTAAAACCTGAGAGAGTTTTTTGTATATGGGTCCGTGATGGACAAAAACCTCTCTTGGTTTTAAAAAATTCATCTCCAATCGATCAGAATCTTCCCCGCAAAATGAACACTAAAACAGGAAAATATTAAATATTTAAAAATCCTGAAAAATAGGCTTCAAAGATTAACTTGGATTTTTCAAACCTTGACAGCTGTTGAAAAAATGAGAGAGGTTTTTGTAAAGGGTTATCTAAGGAACAAAAACCTCCTTTGGTTTTCAAAAATTCTTCTCCTTTAGCTCGTGGTAAGCATTTTACTTCAATGACTCAAAACAGGAAAAAAATAGAGCAGAATTTTGCTTCCACTGCCTCCTTTTTTCATTCATAAGTGCTGAGACTTTGTTTCTGCAAAGAATTCTCCCGCAATCCCCATCATCATCATATTTTTCCATCTCTTTAAAAACAGAGGTCTCCGACTCAATTCTCGTAGGCTTACTAACATTCAGTACACTGTCAATGCAAAGGCCATCTAAGGAAGGTGCAGGCACTGATACAAGAGATGATTCTGTCGAAAAAGAATTAGACTTGTGTGCTCCATTGCATGCACTTCTGTAAGCTTGGGACAAATACTCAAATCTTTCCCAGACTTTAAATCATTGCCCGGCAAAGTCTTATCAATTCTGGTTCCCGTGCTCTCTAATGTTTTAACTTCTTCTGTTGGAATAGCTTCAGAATTTAAGCCATATGTGACCATTTCTCTGGAAACAAGATGCTCTGCTTGTACAAATGAGAAATGAACACATGCTTCTCCTAAGCTAGAATTATGGATCAAGGCTTGGTTATTAGAATGTACATCATTTGACTCTCTTACAACTCCAAGGATCTCATGTATCAGTGACTGTGAAAATTGCTCACAAAGAGGATTAGAGAGAATCGGTCCTCTCACACAAGTTGTTTCCTTTTGTTTGGCTGTTAGATGAAAATCCAATGCCTGCTGGCTGGAAGGAGTGACAAGCCCAGCACCAGCACTCATGCAATTGACTATACCAATCATCCCACCAAGGTGAACAATTGGAGGATTTGGATCAGTGTAAGTTCTTCTTATTGTTTCCAGCAATGTTTTTACATCTTCAACTTTTATTGGATGTGCAGATTCATTTAAAATACAAGAAAGAAGATTGCCTGATCCAATGCAGCTAGCCATTAACAAATTTTGATACAAATACCCATGCTCCTTTTGACAGGCAACTTTAGAAATCAGTATTCTAAATCCATCCACTAGGAAATCTAATCCTTCATCCAAGAGTTCCAACTTCAGACAAATATTCACAGCAGTAGATAAAGCTAAAGATGAACCCACTGCCAAAGATACTTCAGATATATCACCATAGTCAAAAGACTCCGACTGTGATTGCCTTTCTTGCCATGAGTTCACAATAGGGATCCAAGATATTAAAATGTTTGTAATCTCAACCATCATGGCTGGACTTCCACTCATCTGTATAGCAACGACACAGGTTCCTAGACCAATGACAAGCCCTGCAATAGCCCAGACATTTTCCTCTCTATTATCCCAGTGTGTACCAGCATGTTCTGGCAGTTTGATACAGCCTATATTACAATCAACTGCATTAAGCAACTCAAATCGGTAAAGGTTCTGCAAAGATTCAATAGCAGATGGGCACATCCAGCAAAGCAACATAATCAGGATTTTCATAACATGTCCAAGTAATGCTGTCTTTTCTTGTTTGCTTGTTCATAGTTCTTTCCATGTAGCACTATTGACAGAATCACCACTGAGGAGGCTTTGACAAGCAAAACCTAGAGCTACACCATATGCACCTATTACAAGAGCTCTGTTGCTCCTGCCTGCAACCTTCAACAGCGTGTCAATAATTTCATGTTTGTGCTTCCAATCTGTAGCATGCAAACAAGTAGACACAAGTTCAAGAGAAATTGCAGATGACCACTGTTTGTATTCATGAGCATCTTGATGCAACCAATCCAGAGGAAACCTCGTTGCAGCTGGAGTCATGCTATGTGCAGACGAAGGCAAAATCATGCACAGAGCACCAAAGGCAAGTGTTAAGTTCTCTGCAGCATGGGGTAAAGCCTCCTCTGCGATT
The DNA here is from genome assembly GCA_001517045.1 of Pseudotsuga menziesii. NCBI lineage: Eukaryota > Viridiplantae > Streptophyta > Pinopsida > Pinales > Pinaceae > Pseudotsuga > Pseudotsuga menziesii. The sequence goes on from LPNX010578122.1 coordinate 66,509, forward strand.
TTCTTTATATCCTTGAATATACTGTATCCAGCCATTGTTTGAATCTGCTCACCCACATCAGTCATGTCTTCTACTTCAATAACAATCATCTTTGCTCTAAGCCAGCGGTGCAAAAAAGAAAGCCATGACTGCAAAGACAATAAAGCAACACATATATTTCTTGACAACTGATGCTTCCTGCAATTTCCACCAAAGCGTACTCAGGCTTTGAAATACCAATGCCTGCACTGTACTTTTTAAATGTGCCTGACGCAATGTCAAAAGCCATCTCCCCACCAACTGAAATTTCATCATTACCAAGTGCTCCTGAGACCTCGACAATGGGAGTAGGCTGCAAACCTATGATTGAGCTCAATCCCACATGATCATGAAAGTACTGCAAGTCCACCTTGCCAGACTTCTGATCCGGTATTTTGAAGCTGAAAATTGACTTTACATGTGGAATGGGTTGATCAATAGTGATTGTTGTTAAAATATTAGAATTTGTATCAATCTTCACATCTACATTTGCATTTTGATACTTGTACTGTGTGTTGAGATCTCCAGAGAAAAGTTCCCCTTTCTTTACACCAGTCGATGTAAATGCCAGACCGGTCTCGCTGTATGTAGTCACAGTAAATTTTTTATCATAATTGTAGTCCTTTGTAAGAAGATCTTTAGCCTTCTTTCCAATTTCTGAAAAGAGTCCAGGTCCCCCAATTTCTGAAAAGAGTCCAGGTCCCTTGCCCATCTCTACAGACTGTTAGATATCCTTCTTCCAAGGATGCCCCAAGGATGAAGGAGAACGAACGCCAACTGCAACTTCAACTGCAGATTTCACTGCACGGGAGGGGAAAGCCTTTGCTCGATAGAATCGAGTATAGGATACCATACATATCATCGCATACATTCTCATGCTTAGCCAGCCATTCCCGCAAATCCTTTGAATAGACTTTCTTTGGCATTTCTCTCAGAGGATGAGAGAATGTCAAACTCAGTAAAGCTGCACCAGGAATGTCTGCAACAGCATGCTTCCTATCTGAAGAAAATAGTACTCGAAGAAGAGCATGCATTAACTTCTCAACTTTATTCATCTCAACTCTCTCCGTTTTCCTCAGCCTACGCCGTGTTCTATGCTCGTATGTCAAGAACTTGACCACAATCCCCTCTGTGACCTGCTTACAAATTGAGTATCACTATTTTGATTTAGGATCTCTTCCTATAACTTCATTCTCATTTCCAGTATTGATTGCAGATGCAGAAGCGAATGAAGCATTGCGACCTTTGAAGAGGAAGCCATCTTCTCCATCAGTGTAATGAAATGATCCCTTCAATAAATCAAAATCACCTGTTCACACGATGGAAACTGACATAGCACATAATAAAATCCTCAAATCACGTAACTAGTTACTCCAGAACTGAGCTCGTGTCAAAATTTGGCTTGAAAATCAAAGAATAAGAGGGCCGCGATATTCTTGTAGCGCGCCCTTTGTTAAATTTTTGTCCAGCGCTACAAGAATATGGCCAGTGTTAAATTTTCACTGTTTTTCAATTTTCAGCTAATTTGTAGGAGGTTTAAAAGCTGCTAAGGTGAAAATCAATCAAGGTCTAACTGATCTCCAGATACATTTAATGAATCCATTTTGATAATATGACCTTCTTTAACCCCTTTTAAAATGCAAAAGAACAAAAAATCAAATAAAGCTTAATAAAAGTGGGCACAAAAACTATTTAATCATCCATAAAGCTTCCAAAGGAGACTAAAACTAAGACTTAAAAATCAAAACCTTAATTGAAAAATGAAAAAGCAAGCCGAAAATATAGAAATTCAAACCAAAATTGAAGGGAAATTTTACTGACTTAACATCTGGCTCCAGCTGCGGGATGAAGTCCTCCCTGCGAGGCTTCAAGAACCTGTAGACCAGTGCCTTCTGCCTTTTATTTACCTAACTGCAAACTTCGATTGGGGTATGGAGTCATCAAGCCTTCAGTACCGATCTCACTGAAAACCTGTATCCCATCTGTAGCTTACATGCAGCCTGCTCTGCTTATTCATGAACTGAACAAAACTGAAAAAGATCTAACTGCTCATAGGAAGAGCTTATTCCTCTATCTACTCCTACATCTAACCATTAGGAGCAGAATGATCAAGTAAAAGCATGCTTCTAATGAAGCCATGTCAGAAACTGATTTACAGGCACCCTGCTGAATCTTGACTCGAAAAGTAATGAAGGCCATCTCATACAGAAAAAATTGAGTAAATGATAAAGACAATTTCCTTCTGATAGAAATATCTTAACATCTATGCTGCTAAGAGAATCTAAAAAGTCAGCAACAGGGTCTTCAAAATCATAAAAGAATACCTCCTTGGTTTGTTGTTCCAATTGACTGTGTTGCAGCTGCTCTTCTTTTCCTTCACAATCTTCAATACCGAATGTAGACTGCTTGATCTCTGCTGAAGGAAAATACAAATTGAATTTCTGATCTGAAACTTTCTGCTCCTCTTCAGATTTGATGCTATTTCCCTGTGTCTGCACATATGAAAACTGAACGCTGCCCTCATCATCTTCTGCAGATGTGAAACTGTTACTTGCTGATCTATCATTCTGCAAGTCTGGAAAATGTGGACTGCCCATAACATATGCTGCATCAACACATTCTTGATCATGAACCTTGTTCTCTAGCTGACAATCAAAAAGTCCCTGCAAATCTGAAAATGATAGGCTGTCCTCCTCATCTTCTGCTGATCTAAAACTATCTTCTACTAATATGCCAGAATGCTCAATGTGTTCAAAGTTTTCAGAAGGAGTAATTTGATCACCATCTTTAAAGATTTCGAAAGAAACAATCTGATCATCATGACAGTCATCTTTAATAAATGAATTTGATACAATGTTAATAGCATCCTCATGGCTATCGTGATGTGAATCAACAATTTCTTGATCATAATGTGGAATATTCTCTTCAGCAGCATACTCATCAAAGATAGGTGAACAAAAAACTTCTGTATCTGGTAAAGAAAGACAGGCAATCTTCAAATCCTTTTCACGAACCACAGGTGAAAAAATGTCATAAGAAACCTCTTCAAAAATTTGGGAACAATCCTCTTTTGTAACTGATTGTTCATACACATCAAAGGCAGCATGTGCAACAGAGATAAGATCTGATGCATCTACAGATATATAATTCTCATTATAACCATTTGTATCATGAAGATCTTCCTTAACAACATAACTTTCATTTCTGCAAACAAAAGAATCAACTGCTTCCTGCTGATATTCCTGTAATCCGGTTTCATCAAGATGATATGCTGGCTTGACACAGCAAGCAATTTCCTTTCCAATAATCATATCTTTGCGGGATATATCAAGACTAGAAAGATTTTCAACAGATTTATGACAAGCATCAATACTCTTTTGATCATCTCTCGGCTGAAAAGAAAAGCTAGATGAAATTTGAATAAAAAATGAGTCTTCACAAACCTTATCATTTCCTTTCTCATCACCATCTTGGTCGAATATAGGAGAATCAAGATAAGATCCTGATGACAGAGATGAAGCTTCTTGAATAACAGGATCAACAATAACATCATGAAATAGATTTGGAAAATCCCCACCTTGTTGCTCATCATAATTTGAAATAGAATATTCATAAGGAGAAAGAATATATTTCTGGTTTTCCAACTGAAGATTAGGCAGTCCCTGCAAATTTTGTTCCGCATGGATATTGCAATTTTCCCTGGCTTGCAAATCTGGAAGATGTGGGCTGCTCTCAACATCTATTGTTGCTCTAATACTTTCACCTGTTGAACTTTCAATCCGTTCATCATATTTCAATTTTTCAAAGGAGGCAATATGATCTTGATAAGAATCTAAGGTAGTGGATGTATAACTGTTTGAAGCATCTATACTATGGCCATCATCCTGTAGATCATCAATATCCTCTTCCTTGACAGCAGTATCTAAAAATGTTACATTCTCATCTTCAACAAATTCTGAATCTTCAACTTCTTTATGACATGTTTTGAACTCTTGACTGTACTCATCATCATGGTTCTTTAAAACAGAAATTGTATGATAAACATCTTCCTGTTCACAACAATTTTTTAAAAAGAGTTCATCTGGGTACAGATACTTACAATGCTTCTGAAAGCATGTGTGGAATTCTTTTAGTGAAGAGATGTTAGCAGCGGGAAGAAGAAAATACCAATCTCGTGCATCTTTTTCAAGTGAATACATAAACATTTTCATGAGCACATCTTCATGCTGGATATTTAACTGGACCATGCATTGATGAAATTTGATAAGGTGATCTGATGGGTTATCCTCTTTGTTTTCTCTAAACTGTGGCAGACAATCTCCCCAAATATCCATAGTAGGTACTGAATTTGGAAAACCTAGAATATCAGAAAAATTTAACGGTGCAAACCTTCGAGCCACCATAGCTTCCATGGACAGTGACCCGTGCATTTTGAAATGGTGGAGTAGCCAATCAATTTGTCAAGAGAGATTTTGTTTCTTCTTCTCAGAAAGAGAAAGGAGTGACAGTAGCTCAAATTAATCAAGGCTGTATAAAGCTAGGCATGACTGAAACCTTCTAATTCTTCTAGCAGCCACTCTGTCAAACCTTTTGGTGAAAATAGCCTTCAAAAATGCTGGTTCAAGTTCACCTCTCAAACCAGGAAAACAGGTAAGTATCCCAGGGAAGATATGCTTCATCTTCGCTCCCGGCAGACGCACCAAAGATGTTTGTGCCAGAAATTGTTCCTAAGGCTAGGGGAACAAGCCAACACAATCTCAAGAGAAAAACTCAATTCAAAATAGGGTTTAGTGTTTTTGTTTATGTGTTTTTTGGTTGTAAGTTTCAAGATAATACAGGGAATACATTCAGTGAATAAGCAACAACTAAATCAAACACATATAACTGATAAAGATGCATGTATATCACAAAAATCCAACAAACAGCCTGTATTGAAGTTCACACAGAATGGACAAGCAACACCAGAAAATACACATTAACCAGCACTGAATTTGTCAATTAAGAAGCTAAACAAGCTCACAATAAAGCCAACACAGACCAAATGAAGGGGAAAGAGTCATATATTCATAGTTTCATCAGTAAATGTATATAAGAGTACAGTACCTATCACTGAATAAGCCTGAAAGTATAATCAGCTAGTAGACCTCCTGATGCTCCCAAAAAATCCAGAACCTAACAATGTCTTGCTAACTCATCTAAATAGTTACAAAGAATTAGTTCCATATCCCCTCCATTAGGTCGAAATTGAAACTACCCAGCAGTTACATTAACTAACTAACTCAACTAATTTACTAAAAATAGCAAATTGGATTCCTGGCAAATATGGCGAATTTCTGGAAAATAGGTGTCAAAAAAGCTTCCATATCTCTTAATTGGTGACACCTGTGTAAAACCTGAGAGAGTTTTTTGTATATGGGTCCGTGATGGACAAAAACCTCTCTTGGTTTTAAAAAATTCATCTCCAATCGATCAGAATTTGCCCCGCAAAATGAACACTAAAACAGGAAAATATTAAATATTTAAAAATCCTGAAAAATAGGCTTCAAAGATTAACTTGGATTTTTCAAACCTTGACAGATGTTGCAAAACTGAGAGAGGTTTTTGTAAAGGGTTATCTAAGGAACAAAAACCTCCTTTGGTTTTCAAAAATTCTTCTCCTTTAGCTCGTGGTCAGCATTTTACTTCAATGACTCAAAACAGGAAAAAAATAGAGCAGAATTTTGCTTCCACTGCCTCCTTTTTTCATTCATAAGTGCTGAGACTTTGTTTCTGCAAAGAATTCTCCTGCAATCCCCATCATCATCATATTTTTCCATCTCAGCATCAACTTCCACATCCATATTTTTAAAAATAGAGGTCTCCGACTCAATTCTCGTAGGCTTACTAACATTCAGTACACTGTCAATGCAAATGCCATCTAAGGAAGGTGCAGGCACTGATACAAGAGATGATTCTGTTAAAAAAGAATTAGACTTGTGTGCTCCATTGCATGCACTTATGTAAGCTTGGGACAAATACACAAATCTTTCCCAGACTTTAAATCATTGCCCGGCAAAGTCTTATCAATTCTGGTTCCCGTGCTCTCTAATGTTTTAACTACTTCTACTGGAATAGCTTCAGAATTTAAGCCATATGTGACCATTTCGCTGGAAACAAGATGCTCTGCATGTACAAATGAGAAATGAACACATGCTTCTCGTAAGCTAGAATTATGGATCAAGGCTTGGTTATTAGAATGTACATCATTTGACTCTCTTACAACTCCAAGGATCTCATGTATCAGTGACTGTGAAAATTGCTCACAAAGAGGATTAGAGAGAATCGGTCCTCTCACACAAGTTGTTTCCTTTTGTTTGGCTGTTAGATGAAAATCCAATGCCTGCTGGCTGGAAGGAGTGACAAGCCCAGCACCAGCACTCATGCAATTGACTATACCAATCATCCCACCAAGGTGAAAAATTGGAGGATTTGGATCAGTGTAAGTTCTTCTTATTGTTTCTAGCAATGTTTTTACATCTTCAACTTTTATTGGATGTGCAGATTCATTTAAAATACAAGAAAGAAGGTTGCCTGATCCAATGCAGCTAGCCATTAACAAATTTTGATACAAATACCCATGCTCCTTTTGACAGGCAACTTTAGAAATCAGTATTCTAAATCCATCCACTAGGAAATCTAATCCTTCATCCAAGAGTTCCAGCTTCAGACAAATATTCACAGCAGTAGATAAAGCTAAAGATGAACCCACTGCCAAAGATACTTCAGATATATCACCATAGTCAAAAGACTCCGACTGTGATTGCCTTTCTTGCCATGAGTTCACAATAGGGATCCAAGATATTAAAATGTTTGTAATCTCAACCATCATGGCTGGACTTCCACTCATCTGTATAGCAACAACACAGGTTCCTAGACCAATGACAAGCCCTGCAATACCCCAGACATTTTCCTCTCTATTATCCCAGTGTTTACCAGCATGTTCTGGCAGTTTGATACAGCCTATATTACAATCAACTGCATTAAGCAACTCAAATCGGTAAAGGTTCTGCAAAGATTCAATAGCAGATGGGCACATCCAGCAAAGCAACATAATCAGGATTTTCATAACATGTCCAAGTAACGCTGTCTTTTCTTGTTTGCTTGTTCCTAGTTCTTTCCATGTAGCACTATTGACAGAATCACCACTGAGGAGGCTTTGACAAGCAAAACCTAGAGCTACACCATATGCACCTATTACAAGAGCTCTGTTGCTCCTGCCTGCAACCTTCAATAGCGTGTCAATAATTTCATGTTTGTGCTTCCAATCTGTAGCATGCAAACAAGTAGACACAAGTTCAAGAGAAATTGCAGATGACCACTGTTTGTATTCATGAGCATCTTGATGCAACCAATCCAGAAGAAACCTCATTGTAGCTGGAGTCATGCTATGGGCAGACGAAGGCAAAATCATGCACAGAGCACCAAAGGCAAGTGTTAAGTTCTCTGCAGCATGGGGTACAACCTCCTCTACGATTTTCTTTATATCCTTGAATATACTGTATCCAGCCATTGTTTGAATCTGCTCACCCACATCAGTCATGTCTTCTACTTCAATAACAATCATCTTTGCTCTAAGCCAGCGGTGCAAAAAAGAAAGCCATGACTGCAAAGACAATAAAGCAACACATATATTTCTTGACAACTGGATGCTTCCTGCAATTTCCACCAAAGCGTACTCAGGATTTGAAATACCAATGCCTGCACTGTACTTTTTAAATGTGCCTGACGCAATGTCAAAATCCATCTCCCCACCAACTGAAATTTCATCATTACCAAGTGCTCCTGAGACCTCGACAATGGGAGTAGGTTGCAAACCTATGATTGAGCTCAATCCCACATGATCATGAAAGTACTGCAAGTCCACCTTGCCAGACTTCTGATCCGGTATTTTGAAGCTGAAAATTGACTTTACATGTGGAATGGGTTGATCAATAGTGATTGTTGTTAAAATATTAGAATTTGTATCAATCTTCACATCCACATTTGCATTTTGATACTTGTACTGTGTGTTGAGATCTCCAGAGAAAAGTTCCCCTTTCTTTACACCAGTCGATGTAAATGCCAGACCGGTCTCGCTGTATGTAGTCACAGTAAATTTTTGATCATAATTGTAGTCCTTTGTAAGAAGATATTTAGCCTTCTTTCCAATTTCTGAAAAGAGTCCAGGTCCCTTGCCCATCTCCATAGACTGTTAGATATCCTTCTTCCAAGGATGCCCCAAGGATGAAGGAGAACGAACGCCAACTGCAACTTCAACTGCAGATTTCACTGCACGGGAGGGGAAAGCCTTTGCTCGACAGAATCGAGTATAGGATACCATACATATCATCGCATACATTCTCATGCTTAGCCATCCATTCCCGCAAATCCTTTGAATAGACTTTCTTTGGCATTGCTCTCAGAGGATGAGAGAATGTCAAACTCAGTAAAGCCGCACCAGGAATGTCTGCAACAGCATGCTTCCTTTCTGAAGAAAATAGTACTCGAGGAAGAGAATGCATTAACTTCTCAACTTTATTCATCTCAACTCTCTCTGTTTTCCTCAGCCTATGCCGTGTTCTATGCTCGTATGTCAAGAACTTGACCACAATCCCCTCTGTGACCTGCTTACAAATTGAGTATCGCTATTTTGATTTAGGATCTCTTCCTATAACTTCATTCTCATTTCCAGTATTGATTGCAGATGCAGAAGCGAATGAAGCATTGCGACCTTTGAAGAGGAAGCCATCTTCTCCATCAGTGTAATGAAACGATCCCTTCAATAAATCAAAATCACCTGTTCACACGATGGAAACTGACATAGCACGTAATAAAATCCTCAAATCACGTAACTAGTTACTCCAGAACTGAGCTCGTGTCAAAATTTGGCTTGAAAATCAAAGAATAAGAGGGCCGCGATATTCTTGTAGCGCGCCCTTTGTTAAATTTTTGTCCAGCGCTACAAGAATAGGGCCAGTGTTAAATTTTCACTGTTTTTCAATTTTCAGCTAATTTGTAGGAGGTTTAAAAGCTGCTAAGGTGAAAATCAATCAAGGTCTAACTGATCTCCAAATACATTTAATGAATCCATTTTGATAATATGACCTTCTTTAACCCCTTTTAAAATGCAAAAGAACAAAAAATCCAATAAAGCTTAATAAAAGTGGGCACAAAAACTATTTAATCATCCATAAAGCTTCCAAAGGAGACTAAAACTAAGACTTAAAAATCAAAACCTTAATTGAAAAATGAAAAAGCAAGCCGAAAATATAGGAATTCAAACCAAAATTGAAGGGAAATTTTACTGACTTAACAGATTATCTGTCACATAGATGTCAATCCAAGAGTTAATTGGGTCCCATCAATTTACATAGTAGTCAAACAATGAATCATTTTAAACTAGGAAATTATAGTGTCCTTTTCCTTGAATCAAGTCATTTCCAAAGTTAAGACAACCACTCTAGGGACTGCTCCATTTTTCTACATGACATCTTATCTGTTAGATATATTATGTGCAAGTATCTCTTTCCTTGGTTTACAGATGACATGGACTCCTTAAAATCCATCTGTTCAAAATATTGTCAAAGTATTTGGGAAATAAATCCTTAAGTTAGAGTATGTATCCATCTATGATCATTTATTTCCTCCTATCTATTAAGCCTTCTATCCAGGTGTTTCTCCTAGAGTTTTAGAATAAGCTAGGAAAGTATTGGGGAATGGTACTTGGAAGAAGTTGAACTTTCATTTGGATTTATAGGTCTAAAATTTCACTCATATTCTACCAATTTTTTTTGAATAGAATCATATTGCAAAAGATAGCCTAACAATATATTGTAAATGGTTTTAATGCCAATCTAGAAACTAAACATTTGAAGTCATTTATCCCATTACCATGGCTATATGCAGTTATGAGATAATAACCACAAGTATAGCCCATGGAAGAGGATGAAGTTTTTATTGGATATAATTCACAAGTGGAATATTTAAAATCCATGATCTAAAAGGGTCCGTTAAGAAGTATGTTCAAATAAACTTCTTATAAATTGGCCCTATGCACATGATGACAAGGAGGAGGAGGAAAATTTTAGGACAACCACTTCTTATGAACAAGTCAAACTCAGGATTGTAGAAGATACTTTATCAATGAATGAGGAGAAAAAGGAACAAAACAATAGAAGAAAGAAATTGCAATAATAGTAGAGATCCAATGAATATAAAGTTAAAAAGGAGTTAGAGGGTAATATTTCCTTTGATAATGCATCATTAGATATGCAATGGATGTGGAAAAAAGATTAAATATTATAATAGAAAGGTCATATTATTAAAAATTCAAGTGCTTGATTATAGGAACCAATAAGATTCAATATCCGAGACGACTAATTATGCACTAGAGTAGCATAAGAAGATTGACAAAGCATGCAGGGAATTCTATTAATTATACTAATATCTCCTAGGGTTAAACTTGTGATTGATTGCGATAACAGAAGAAGTTAGGAACTTGGGAGAATATTGTAAGAGGTTTTTATGTTGAAGGAATGATAATGGTATGGATATGATTGTGTTTAGGTGATTTTAAAAGCTTAAAGAGAAGCATGCAAGAAAGGATAAACAAGAAAAATATTCTCAAATGGACACACTACAACAAGTATTCCTCTTCATCCTTAATTTTCCTTAGAAATTTTGAGAAATGATGAATAAATCTTAGGAAAATGATTAGTCATCTGTTTGTACCTCTGTTAATTTCCCTCACCAAGTAATTAAGATATTTGAGCTAACTTTTTAATTTTGCATTTGGATTTCCTTACAACAAAATTGGTGGCCATACTGCGAAAGACTTTCTTTCTTGTCACATGAGTTATTTTCATTTTTTTATAATTGTTTAGAATTAATACCATAGAATCAATATGGATAGTACACTTGCCCTATTCTCCTGCAATCTAGGAAAAAAATAGATCCTATTCCACCCGAAAGTTCTAAGATATAAATTCCTATCGGGTTAATGATGAAACTATAATTACTACACTTTCCATTGTAGAGGGAAGACTGAACCATTAAATATGACATATGTTAATGAAATGGAAACCTTTATTAGCTTTCTTTGAAGGATAATATATAGGACAATCTTGGAATACTGTAATTATTCCCATTAGTTATAGAAATATTTAGATGAGATGTGTTAGAGTTTCAAGCTTGATTCGGTAGTTAGATGTAGACTCATTTTAATATTGACATTTTGATCTTTATGAAAGATCCTATATGTATTTATATCTTCTTTTTGTGAAGCAATGAGATGATGGAGTTTATCTGAGTTCTCTAGAATGGAGGTGGAGAGAAAGAGTTGTGACAGTAAACTTCAGTTACTTCGCATTGAAGAAGTTTTCTCTTTTTTAATTTACTTTTTGGGGTTTCGACACATTGCATTTGGAAACCCCATATTTTACTTTGACATAAATAATTGAGACCAAAATTTACTGCTACAGGGTTTTACTACGACAGAGATCTACTACAATGGACTTTTACTGTGACGGGAAAGTCTGCGACATACTTTACTTTTGGTCGACACACTTTTTACAGAATTTTAACTTGACACACTTTTACCTCGACATACACTCACTTGACTTTGACGGGCTTCTATTGTGACATAATTTATCCGCGACACACTTTTGGTTGTGACAAAATCCCATTTCAATATGACCACTTTTATTGGAACTTTATAAAAATATATTTCTTTTTCTAAAGACTTATAATATGAAAAACACTTTTCACCAAGCTGTAACTTGAGATAATCCTCGACACAATTATATTGTGACAAGATCACAATATCATATAACCAAAGTATTAAGTAAGACTTGTGTTGAGCACTCTGCGGTTAAAACTTAAACTTGTACATGGTGAAATATTTGTGGATTCTTTGTATCTTTCAGTAGACAGTAAATGTAAATAACATTCACCTAAATAATTCTGGAGAATATGTGCGGCATAAATAAGACATGCATTCAACCATAAACTATGGAATTATATATATTGTTGCGACATAACAAAGAACTATAGTCACTGTTACAAACTTGGAAATTTACAAGGATGTTTCACCTTTTACAAAGTTTGGGCTGTCAACCCATTCCAAAAAACAAAAGTTTGATCTTCTCAAAATATTCTCATAGTTTTCCCTTCTTCTTCTCTACTACTCCACGCTTTCTCTGTTTTCTCTTCTTGTCTCCATGTCCCTCTTTTTTCATTCTTTTTTTCTTCATATACAGAGACTAAAAGTTTCCTCTCTTGGAAATTACCAACCAACATTAAAGGCTATAATTAATTTCTTCCTAAAAGCTTAATTTTAGAAATACATTTTGGATTCTTAAATATGGTAAGCCATGAAATGCTCAACCTGACAGACCGGTTGATAGAGTGTACTTCTACTGAATCTGATTGTGTTGGGTGAGACAATATGTAGATCTATGAGTAATTAATATTTCTAGCACTCTCCCTTAGTTATGAGTAGATGGGGACCTTTAAACAAAATTTTACAAAATGTTTCAAAGTTGAAACTTGCTATATTCATGACATAATTTAGTGAGGAGAAATTGTGATTCCTAAATGACTTCAGATACTGGAACATATCCCTCGCCAATGGTTTTGTAAAAATTTCCATCTGATCTTTAGACCTACAAACTTCTAAACAAATTTCTTTGTTGTTCATCAATTATCTTATGAAATGATACCTTGTGTTGATGTGCTTGGCTCTCTTGTGGAACACATGATTCTTTGACAATGCAATGGATGAACTATTGTCACAGAAAATGGTTGTTGGTTCTTCTTGGTTCTGCGACATGTCTCTTAAAAATCTCCGCATCCAAATGACTTGACATACAACACTTGTAGCAGCGACATAGAGTTGTAATGGGTTGTTTCTTCGAATCCCATGACACAACATCTGTACCTTAATGAAATGTGTACCCAAATGTGGTTTTCCTGTCATCTATGTTGCCTTGATTATCACTGTCAGTGTATACAGTGAGTTTGAAATTTTATGAGGTTGAATACATAATGCCAATATCCTTTGTGCCACTTACATACCTCAGAATTCTCTTACATGCTTTCTAATGTGAGTCTTTTGGTGGCTCCATGAATCTTGTTATCAAACTTAATCCATACATGATGTCTGGTCTTGTCGTAGTTAAATACATAAGGCTACCAACAAGCCTTTTAAATAATGTAATATCTATAGTTGATCCATCATCATCCTTGCTCAATTTTAAACATGTTATTACTGGTGTTGGGGATACCTTGCAATTAGACATATTGAATATTTTTAAAACTACACTTGCATACTTCAACTGTGATATGAATATACCACTTTCAAACTACTAGACTTCAATGCCCAAAAAAAGATTCATAATCCTATTATAGATGATTTTACCACACATGGTTGATCACATTTTTATGGCCTTCCCTTTCCCTTTGCAGACTCTTTGGACCCCATGGACTATTTTTGTACCTTTGATGTTTCCAAGATCATCCCTAAAAAACTCATTATTTGTTGTACATGACTTTTAATCCCTTTCTCACGTATATACATGGATATTACCCCTAAACCCATGTACATCGGGATGTGTGCAAAAGGCCAAATATTTTTGGTGTTTTCCTTGATCTGGATCCGAGTCACTTGTCTCTTGGCCTTCCATATGCCTTGAGATCGCTCAGATTTGACCTTCCATTACCCCATTGAAGCACTATATAAGGAACCCTTTGGTTACATTGAAGAAGGAGAAATTGAAGAGCAAGAAAACTATAGTCCATTGTTTCCGTAGCTTGCTTATACTTGAGTCTGTATCCCTTTGTCCCTTGGAGCACTTTGTGTTCTTCCAAAGATTTCCTTTTCTTGTGATCTTGCTATCGAGAGATGGAGGATTGAGGTGGTGGAGGCCTAGGTGGAGGACTTAGTTTCTCCGGTTTCACAGATGTGCCGATAGAGGTTGTCACTTATGTAATCTCTGATTTACTTAATAGAAATATATTTTCATGTCCAATGATATGCATTTAAATGAATATTGAATCCTTGTATGTGTTTAATTGCTTATGTATCATTGATTATATATGCTAGAGTAGGCCTAACACTATATTATATAGCATGCTTGCCTTGTTTATTATTGTTGAGAGTGAATTGCTAACGCAAGTGGGATTGGAAAAAGCTCAACGGGGATCTACTACAACCGTCCGGAATAAGGTATGTTTTGATATCCTTTAGTGTTATATGTCGTATTTATCTTGGATATGGGGAAGGGATTGATTTCTACGGTTTCTCTATCTGTTATGGTACACCCCAAGCCATAGGAAGTTTTCTCTGTAACTAAAATGGATTGATATGAGCTACAACCAAGGTTTAGCGAAGGAGAATGTAGTGTCTCAAACGATGAACCACATCAACGGTAGCCAAGGATAGCTTCTCCACATCGGAATAGCGAATTTTTGCATCTATAATGTTTTGGCTCAAATAATATATGACATGCTCATGGAGCTCCTCATCCTCCTGAACCAAAACCATACCAATCGTCTCCATGGATGTGACCACATAAATCAAGAAATCATGGCTATCGTCAGGTGAAATAACCACGGGGGCCATTGCTAAGGCTCGCTTAAGAGCATCAAAGGACTCCTAGGCTTGGTCATCCTAGTAAAAAGGAGTGTCCTTCTTCAAAAGACGCATAAAGTCTTTAGTCAAATTGGAAAAATTAACCACGAATCTCTGCAAGAAGTTCACCATGCCTTGCAAACACTGAAGATGTCTAATATTACATAGGGGAGACAATTGAAGTATTTCCTCAACCTTTAAGGGATCAAATTTTATACCCTCCTTGGACACGATGAATCCTAGAAAGCAACCAACAGTCACGCAAAAGATGCACTTATGAGGATTTAAACAAACCTGGTAATGATGACATCTTTCAAATACTAATCTCAAATGATATGGATGACGCACTCTTAGATGAGAGTGAGCAGCGAGATCATCCAAATATACTTCGATAATTGTTTTGAGATTGTGAAAAATTAAGGTCATAGCCCGCTGAAATGTAGCTCCGACATTTTTAAGGACGAAAGGCATCTTTCGATATGCAAAAGTACCCGAAGGACAAATAAATGCGGTCTTATGTTGATCCTCAAGATTAATCTGAATCTGATTATATCTGGAAAAACCGTCCATAAAGGAAAATACCTCACTCCCGACACACTCATCCAAAATCTAATCAATAAATGGCGTGGGGAAATTATCCTTACGACATGCACGATTTAGGTCATGGAAATCAATGCATATACGGAGGCGCTGTAAGTCTGGTAGACTCTCGACCATTTCCAGAGGCGCCCAAGCGATGAGGAAACCAAAGTATAAAACCCCACCTTAGACGCAACAAGCAGTTTTGTTCTAAACCTAAACAATGGTGAATAGAGGGTGAAGTTCAACCCCCTTTTAAGTTCAAAAACTTGCATGGTTAACCATTGTAGCAGCAACCAAAACGGCCGAAAGGCTGTCGGTTTTCCCTTCACCATAAGCAGTAAAACGTAAAAATGTTTTGAAAGCGAGATTTTAGGGTTTTGGTAGTTTTATATGGTTAGGGTTTTACCCTAAACCTTCTTCCTTGGTTTGTTGAACATGTGGACTCCACTAACAATAAGATCTTTTGGGTATTTGGATATAGTTTAAACAGTGCGATAACCCTACAAATAAGATGTGTTAATATTATTACATGTTTTAAATTTTTAAAAATAAGTATTTCGGGTAAATAAAAGTTTACGATGGTAATAGTTAATATATATATGCATTTTAAAATTTAGACAAGTTAATATTTAAGCAACATAAGTCATTTCGAAATGCTTGACTTTATATACAATGCTTAGGTTAGCATAAAGGTGGTGCCTTGTTAATTTATATGGTCATGCTGATATATAAATGTTTTTGTTATGCTTTATTTTAGGCATAAGTTGGTTTGTTTTATACGCAATGTATACATACTAAGGTTAATACATATATGTTGCGTATGATTAAATAATTAGACTAGGTTATGAATAACATTCTTTTTATGCGTTAGAGTTATGCATCATTTAAACGATGTTTATGATAGCTAGTTTTAAACTACCTTGAAAGATGATCATGATTATGCCTAGGTTAAAATATAAAGACTATGTATTGAAAATACTTATGCCTAGAAAAATTTGTTTATGTCAACAATAAGTTATAAATACTAAGAATCAAATGATTTATGGAAATTTTGGAACTTAGGAGTTCTAGACTATAACAGGAATAACGTTTAAGTAAAATACTAGGAAGTTACCACTTACAGTTGTGTGGTTTGCTAGTAAAATTTCTAAGACGCTTTCATCTCTATTCTAAACCTGATGTATAAACCTTCAAACTTAATTGTTTCTTTATCCTCATAATATGGAAATAGAAATTTACTTGTAGAAACCTGTGAAGGCATTTCAAATCTGCATTAGCTTGATACAACTAAGTAAGCCCCGGGTAGAAACCAAAAGGCCCTTCAGTAAACTATTGTCAGGAATATTGCACCTTCTGTGGACAGAAGTTGTTCCTCTGGTCTGAATGGTTCAGATCCAAAACAAATAAGTGAACGACAAAGGATGAAGACCTTCCATGAATGTTGTAAACACTTGGAATAATGCTTTGATGATGAACCTATGTACCTGCAGAACATGTCAAACAAACAAGAACATCAAAGCTACCAGAACATTATTCATACATCCATACTAGTGACTAAGGAATCCCGTAACATATACATGCAATATCAATACAACAGATATGTGGGATGGAAATTAGTTTTGCATTAAGAAATGAATGAAGAAGCTTACAACCATTGCCTTAGTATTGACAAACTCCTCCACAAGACAAACACCTCATCCCTGATAGATCCAACTTGCTCTCTTGTGCTCTCCAATGGATTGGGCTAGATAGTCAATTCAACAGCATAACATTACCATTCAGTTCTCCCCCCCTCAACTATGGGACATGAGCTTGTATTTATAGGGCTCAATGGATAGGGATAGTTGAGAGAATTGTGGGTGAGGTGACCATAAGATCCTACCAAGAGGGATCTCAACTCCAACCAACCCAGATTGATAGGGATAAGGGACAACATGAGGCTCATGTTCTAGAAGCCTCGAGAATCCTCTTTTTTTCCAATTTTACCAAGGGTACCTCTTATGTTCCTTTATGATAGAGAAGTGAAGGGTAAGAATCGCTTCAAGAACAAAGCATATACGTGGTGGCACCACTTTTATATAACAGGACTCAGGCAGTGCTGAACAAGGTACCACTCATCAGCTAAAGGGAAAGTGTGGTGCTAGGTTTTTTTATGTAAAATTAACATCCAGAGAAAGTTTCCACTCCAAGTTTGGGATTTAGGGAAAACATAGGGTGTTAAGGATCTCATCACATGTTGGTGACAGGATTTGGGTATAACAGAATTCCCCCCAAAGCAAGAGGCTTAGAGGGATACGATAAGCGAGAGCTTTGAGAGAACAAGTTGTCACTTCGAGGTAAGAGTCATCTTGATCGAAGAGTGTCATTGAGTAGGCATCTGCAATACATTAATATTTTTGACTCATAGACAAATGTAACCAACTCATGGCTATAGACCAATACAAGGCAGATCCACGAGAGGAATAAACAACCATGGCTACTAGAATACAATGTAGATCCATGTGATAGAGGACTCAAACTTGGACATAGCTACCAGACATACAACGCAGATCTATGTCATACAGACACAAATTTGAGCATAGCCATGACCATACAAATGTGGATCCATGCTTGATATACAAAACTCCATCGCAAACTGGGGAAAGTAATGACTGCTAAATAAGTACCCAAGGTCTTCATCTCGTCTTCCACAAAGTATGATTCTATCCATGTGATTACAATGTTATGAATTCGAACATGGTAGAAACCACTTGATTACTAGCCAATGATGTGAACCGTTAACAAGTGCGAGGGAGATCACCATTGATGTCAATGATTCCCAAGGTACCATAGTACAATATACTGAGTGTGAATAGATGTCTTGATGTCGAACACCTAGTTGATTCTATCAATCAAAGGTCAATGATGTGAACCTATGTCGAGAGTGAGAGAATCTGTCATTGAGGCATACAAATCTCAAGGTACTAAATTTGTTTCTAAGACTATTTCCCGGATGATGAGTTGATGTCGACAGGAATAGTCTCGTTGAAGGAGGGCCATGATGAATCCCATATCAACAACACGAAACTTGGAACAAAGTTCTGGAATGATGTGAATGACGTAACCATAAGGCTGACTCAAAAGTACTGACACAGAGACTGTTTTGACTGTAGAGGTAAACCTTTTCAACTTCCCTTTGAATATCGGGTGGCACAACAAAAGACTTGGCAGCATGACTAGACCAAACAAACACACAGTGCGATGGTGGACAATGCATTCCTTTGAAAGAATCAAAGGAGTGACATGACTCATGAAAGTGGATCATCATGGAAATCAGCTGAATACCCAATTGACTGAAATGATATGCAGACAAGTGCCATGTTCAAAGGTAACAACAAATTGCCATTTATTTGCAAAATGATTCCCTTCCCATAATTTCCCCATCATAGTTGATGAGTTCCTATTTTCATTTTTATGAGTTCAAAGAGGTTAAAAAACACTCATTTTAGCTTGTCTGAAGACAAGTCGAAACTCATATGTTTTACGAACCCGAGAGAGGAGGGGTTCGTTCCCAAAAGAGGGTCTCCCAATGTTTAATCTAACGAGTCCAATGAAAGTTAACTTGGTATCATTCATGTTTAGAGAGTCTGAATGACTACGAAAGAAGACTCCATAGGGTCCTTTTTCATAAATAGTTCATCTGAACCAAAAAAGTGATAACCTACCGTCAGATGAATGAGTCTTCAAGTGCTTTAATGAGTTTGAAGGAGACAAGATCACTCGACAATCTTTTCGTATTTAAGGAGCCCGAAAAGAGTTTAAAGAAGACTCCACTAGGTCTCTTTTCACGATGAGAGATTTTACGAGTCTGAAAAGAATCAGAAAAGGACTCGGACCTTTGATGCTAAGTTTGGAGAGCATGACCAAAGTGTTGGAGTAAATGCTCAAATAATTTTTCTGTTTTATGGTAGTACGAAAAAGTTAAAAAAAACTCCCAAAACTTTTACTGCTACCGCTCTTTATCCTACAATGACTTAAAAAAAACTGTTAAACTCTTGAATAAATGACATTAAAGCATCATGACTGATAGATTTTAAAAACTATGACATGCCAAAACCTAGAATGCTTATAAAAGTTATGTAAATAGCAAAAAACAAAACATTTTACCATTTACCAATAGTGGAGAGCCTTTGGAGAAGTTTCTTGGTCAGATTTTTAGTTGGTGATTTCGGGAGCATCTACCGTCGAATTTATGCACCATCAGTTCCACGTAAAAGCTTGAACCTTGCTCTTTCACTTCATGCTTTAATTTTTTTATTTTTGGGGGTGTTTTGAGCTATTTGAGCGAGCCCTAAAACCATGAATGCAGGCACCGCTCTTATCCTTTGCGGGATAAGTGGTACCCCACAAGAACTATGCCTAGAACACTTAACATAGGTGGTGCCACCGCCTGTCCTCAATGGGACTCAGGCGATGCCAGACGTGGGTAAATAAAAAAATAGGTACAAGTCAAAATAGATGATTTTTTTATGATTTAAATAATTGATGATGTTTCTATTTGTCCTTGTGATGGTTTTTGACAGGTTCCCATTGATAAAAAAATGGTTATTTGGAAAGAGAGGCAACATGACAATGATGATGCATTTGTCGAACGAAGTGCGGGTTGTATAGATGCATTGAGAGACTGTGGTATTCTAAAGTTTTTCTGCACACCCAGCATGGTGTCACATGAGCACTTATTAGAGCATATTCTCCATATGTGGAATCCAGAGCAACAGTATTTTGAGGTGGGTGCTCATGTATTGACAATTGAAGTAGAAGATATCTACTTCCTGATAGGCCTATCGAGATGGGGTGCTCTCATATCTCTGATTGGTTCCCATGGAGGGGACATCACCACCCAGGAACTAATAAATCACCATTGTATTCCTGGGACCAGAACATCAAGGAATAAAATTCCCATAAAAGCAGTGGTGGATGGCCCTCTTCGCATAGTTTTATTTACCATGAAGAGAGTGGCGGGGAGCCAAGGGGCCCATCAGGCATATAAAGCGCATATGCTCTATGCTATAGAGGTTATGGCACCCATAATATTCAACTAGGAGGAGGCTCTACTTCCGATTTTCAAAGATCAGCTGACCAAGTGTCGGCAGGGGGAGCTGAAGCAGTTCGGTTTTGGATCCATTCTAGCATGTTTCTTTTTTGACCAGGTTCCCCAAATGAGACCCCATGTAGTATTTACAGAGTTGAGGGCAAGAGACCCTCGCATGCTAAGGTGGGTCTAGATCATGGCCCGCACAGGGGCAAGTAGAGGCAGGGTGAAGTTCAGAGACCCATTTTTCCAATGGCTGAGAGACCAACTCCTCATGGTTGAGGACTATGCATATGCGGGAATTGAATTTGGTGGTGACCTTGATCTACCGCTTCCACTTGGTGGGCAGTGGGGTGATATTGGTAAGAAAAAAAAACCCTAAAATGGCAATTGTGTTTTTACGTTTTAATGTTTTATATTTTTTATATGTAGTAATGAGACTTAAATGTTTTCATGCAGATGTCGGAGCAGCACGACCTGGGGGATCCTCACCACTAGACAGGTGATCCAGAGCTCATTTTGTACCACAGGGCGATGATGTGACAGGGGAGCTAGAGGAGAACATCAAGAGGTTAAATTTGGACATACCAGATGCCTCGATCGATGACCTCCCACTGAGGTATCAGAGGTCCACTACGGAGTATCAGGTCATTTCAGTAGACTGCTACGTCGAGTAGCCCGGTTGATCATGTGTTACCACGAGCATCACTAGATGATAGGATACATGATGTATTACTGAAATTTGATAGATAGCTTCAGGATTTTTATATGATGATTTTTTACCTGAAATCCTGAGCGCTTCAGATAAGGTCTCGTGACCTATTTTTTGTAAAACATTTTATACATATATACACAGACTTCTACTTTTGGTGTTTATATGTCTCAAATGGTGAATGTATTTATATCAGTTTTGTGTGTCTTTTATAGTTTATTTACAGTGAACCATGTTTGATTTTCACATCATGAATGGGAAATATGCCAGTCTAGGATGTAATTTTCCAACGAATCGGAAACTGCATTATCTTCCCTAGGGATATGCCTATAGGTAATAGCTTCAAATGAACTCTCCAATAAATGTACCCTCTGGAAGAGATAGAGAATCATGGGATTCCTAATGGTATAGACATGGTTTAAATGACAAACCACTAGTTGTGAGTCCATCAAAACTACCAAGTTACGGACATCTTGGGAGACAGATTCAGTCAGGAGACTTATGACTGCTCGATACTCGACGATATTGTTGGTA
This sequence comes from Pseudotsuga menziesii, assembly GCA_001517045.1. Lineage (NCBI taxonomy): Eukaryota > Viridiplantae > Streptophyta > Pinopsida > Pinales > Pinaceae > Pseudotsuga > Pseudotsuga menziesii. The sequence continues at coordinate 88,073 of LPNX010578122.1, forward strand.
GCAGGACCAATACAAACTGCTCCTGAACTAACCTAATTGTAAGCTGGAGAATAGAGAACCTAAGCAGCTGAGGCAAGATTCAAGGTGTGGTGGCAAGCACCATCAGTGAATCCATAGAAAGCCATCTACTCTGCATGACCAAAACATGGTATAAACAGATACAGACACTAAACTCAAAACCATATTGAAAATAATTAAGAACACTAAAATTCAAGTAATATACATATATACAAGGTACTACACAAGAAATATCTAGGCATAGTACCTCTTCAGGTACAAACCATTGCGAGGTTGTCCTAAGGAGATTCCATCATGGTCCATGAGCTCGTAGGCCCCTTTCTCTAGAACTTTGGAAATAACGAAAGGACTGTACCACATGAATTCAAACTTCCCTTTCCCTAGTATGGCATATTTCTGATCATAGGTTAAAACTAGGTCACCTTTGTTAAAGGCACGAGGTTGGATAGACTTGTCATACTACGCCTTGACACGTTTCTTATGTGCCTCATTAGCTAAGGCAACATCTCTTCTAGTTTCGTCAAGGTTGTTCAAGTAGAAAAATATTTCTTCCTCTACGGAAGTGTCTGGGAGAAGTTCAACGGAAAGTTTCAAGGATGGAATTCGACATTGAATAGGAAAGACAGCTTCTAGCCCATATACAAGCTAGAAGGGTGTAAAACCAGTAGCTATTTTTACCGAAGTCTTATAATCCCAAAGAGCGGAGAAAAGAATATGGTTCCAGTTGGATTTATGGTCTCCAACCATCCGACACAACATTGTTTTCAAAACTTTGTTAATGGCCTCGACTTGACCATTAGCTTGCGGTTAATAGGGTGTTGAGTTTTCATGACGAAAACCTAGCTTGGCACTTAATTCCTCCATCATTTGATTATGGAAATGTGATCCATGATCTGTGACTATGGACTGCGAGACTCCTAATCTTGCTATCACATGATTAAACAGGAAGAGAGCGATAGTCTTACCGTCCTCTGCATATGTAGGCATAGCCTCATCCCATTTCGTAAAATAATCAATGGCTACGATGATGTAACCATGCCCCCCAGCTGAGGTAGGATTACAATGCATGTAATCGATCCCCCATTTGGTGAAAGGGCCAATGGAAATGACAGGGTGTAACAGAGCAGGGTGGGTGCACTTTTTCAGATAGAAATGTTAACAGGGTGGGCATTTCTTAACAACCTCGTGACAATATTTAAAGATTGAAGGCCATAAATAGCCAGTGTGAAGGATTTTCTGGGCTGTAGCCATCCTAGATAGATGACCGCCACATGCTCCAAAGTGGCAGTCATTCAAAAATTGTTCAGCTCCTTCGTGGGTAAGGCATCGCCAGAGAACGGAATTGATACCATGTCTATACAAAGTGTCATTCAAGATGAGGTAGTATTTTGCATGGTGACGGATATAGTTTGAATCGTCACGGGATAGAGTGGGCTGAAATATGTGTCTGGAGATAAATGAGCAAATCTCCATACCATGGGTCAGTAGTGTTTATCAAGAACATCAATTCACACAGGAATGAATCACTAGGCTCAGATTCCATTGAAGCACAGGGAAGATCACAGATGAGCTCAGCAAAGACCAAGGATTTATTTGACGTCACTTTGGAAAATTCCATATCAAACTCTTGTAGGATGACTATCCATCGGGAATACTTGCCCTCGAGCACCTGACGAGTTAGGATTTAATACATAGGGTTCTGGTCTACCAATATGGTGGTTGTGCAGAGAAAAATGTAGTGATGAAATTTCTGAACAACAATGACTGTAGCCAATGCTAATTTCTCCATGCATGATCGAGTATCGAGTTTTGAAATCCATGAGATTCTTAATAGCATAGTAGATCATGTGCTACTGATCGTCGGGATTATCCTGCACCAAAACCATAGCGATGGTAGTAGTGGAGGAAACAATGTATAAGAGAAAATCCTTTGAATAATCTGGGGGGTGTATCAAGGGTGAGTGAGTCAGAGCATGTTTGAGATTATCAAAGGCCCATTGGGCTTGGTCATCCCAAAATAATGGAGTGTCCTTCTTAAGGAGACGCATATAACTGTGTGTTTTCTCTGCAAAATTGCAAACGAAACGGTGGAGAAAGTTTACCTTCCTTGCAAACTTTGGAGTTGTAGAAAGTTGGTTGGGGCTAGTAGGGCTACAATAGTGGAAATTTTCAATGGATCTATCTGGATGCCATCCTTAGAAACCACAAAACCTAATAGGCGTCCCCTCTTGATGCAAAAAACACATTTATGAGGATTGAGCCATATGTTATAATGACGACATCTCAGGAAAATGTCTCTAAGATGATCAGGGTGGTCCTCCCGTCGCTGTGAATGAGCTAAGAGGTCATCAAGGTACAGTTCTACAATATGTTTTATATCGCAAAATGCATACGACATAGCACGCTGGAAAGTGGCTCCAGCATTTTTTAGGCCGAATGGTAACTTCCTGTGTGCAAAGGTTCCCCATGGGAAAATAAATGTTGTCTTGTGCTAATCGATGGGTAAAATATCAATCTGATTATAACCCAAAAAGCCATCCATAAACGAGAAGATGACACTTCTGGCACAGTTGTTGATAATGTGGTCAATATGCGGAGTGGGAAAGTTGTCTTTGGGACAAGCTTTGTTCAAATCTCTAAAATCGATGCAGACCCTAATGGTGCCCTTCTTTTTATTGACAGGGACGACGTTCGATACCCATTCCGTTAGGGGTACGGGATAAATAAACTCAACTTTTAGAAGTTTTTCTATTTCAGCTTTGATAGCTATGGCTTTCCATGGATGGACTTGTGTTAGGTTTTGCCTGACAGGTTTTGTAGTGGGATAGGTTTTTATTTCATGAACCATAATGGATGGGTATATCCCCGACATTTCTTCGTAAGACCAGGAAAAAACATCTCAGAATTCTTTAAAAAGTGCTCTATATGATTCAGATTCTTCTATTGAGCAGTGATTCCCAACATGAACATGCTCAAGGGTGCTAGGCTTAGCTGATATGTCAATTGGATTTGTTTGAGTAATGTTGCATAGCTTTCATTCAGAATCTATGTTCTGTAACAATATAGGAGTTTGAGGTGTTTTGACAATATCAGTAGTAAAAATGGATGCAAAATCATGGTCTAGTAACATCCGATGTACAAAAGTCAAGCTGGTCAATAGTTACAATCCTCCCTAGATGCGAAAATTGGACAGTTCGAAATACCGTCGAAGTGACAACAGTCATGGCGTAAAACCAATTTCTTCCTAATAGGAGGTTGTAGTCTAATGGGCATCTACTACTTCCACTTGAATGGAAATGAATTTTCCCCCAAGCTCAACTGAAAGGGTTGGTATGAGACCATGGGGCTGGAAACCTTGTCCATCAAAGGATTTCAGAGACGTTGGTGATGTTACAAGCTCGAGAGAGCCAATAGCTTTCCAACAAGACAGGGACAAAACCGAAGTTGAAGCTCCTTTGTCTAAGACAGTTCTAAAGACCTTGTTTCCGACTACTTTCGTTATGATTTGGAAAGAGAGTTTGTGAGGTAGTCTAGACTTATAGTTCTCGACATTAAAATGAATCAAATTAGTGTTGTCCAGGTCTAAAGCTCCTAACGTGGTTAACAATTTTTTGCGTTGTGTTGGGCAACTTTGTAGTACTTCCAAGGTAGACATTGCACATGGTGCCTGAGCAAGATCTTCAACTACATTATAAAACTGGGCAGCTCGGGCATTAGGGTTAAAAACAACATTCCTAAGAGTACTCTTGGGTGGGCGCAAAACCATGTCGAGATTAGGTTTCTCGATGGTTAGGGGACCAGTAGACGAGGACTTGGGAGAACCAGTAGAGGGAGCTTTTCCTGAAGAAGAATTGTCTTCTTTCTTATCCATGGGTTTGTCATAACTCTGACTTCGAGTTTGCAAATTAATAGTGTCTGAGGACATCATGTGAACTTCCTCTGAAGAACTAGAATTTCCCTGATTAGACATGTGGTGTATCGACTGTTGTTTAGAGGGAAAAGGATCCGTGAGAACTGCTGGCATGGGATTAGTTTTTAGAATTTGAGCGATTTCTTCACGACGAGGACAATCTTTCGTGAAGTGGTCACCTCCTGCTAGTTTCAAGGTTTTTTGTTTTTTGCTTTACCTTTATTTTTATTGTTGTTGGGCATTTGTGTACTTTGAATGGAATTTACTTCAGTGGAAACCTTGGGAGTTGGAGTAGGGGTGGAAGTTTGGGGTTGCTTGGCAGGTTTTTCTATCGACGGGGACTGTATTGAACCAACAATCCCATCAATAGGGGTTTCTACTGGTGTCTTGGTAGGAGCTTGAGGGATCAAGTCATACAATGTTCCAGACTAGGAATATACCAAGTCCAGATATTGGGCTCGACTAATGGCTTGCTCTTCGGTAACGGCACCTCCCATATCCACATCTCAGTTGATTGGAGGAAACAAAGATTTACTAAACCAATCAGCTAACAATTGATCCAGGATAGGAGCCTTAATAAGTATTCTCCACCTTATCCACTCATGGATATGATATGATATGTGCGTGGAGGTATTCTGACATAGAGAAGTTAAGAGATATGTACCTGTTTCATAGCGGATAGGAAGCTGAAAGTGTGTAAGAAAGACAGTTGCCAAAGAACCAAAATCCACAAATGAATGTTGTGGAAGTTCAATGTACCATTTCGCGGTGGTACCGGTCAAAGTTCACTGGAAGAGTCTAAAATTAACTAAATCATCCATTAGGGAGTTCGAAGAACACCACAAATGGAATGTCATGACATGGTTTTTTAGATCATCTCCCTGCTTCCCATCGAATTTTGGGATGTCTGATGGTAACTTTACCAGAATGGTAGGCCATGAGGGGTTATGTCAAATGGGATCATTAATCAACTTGGACAAGTTAGGCAAGCCCAAAGTTTCTAGGAAAGGTAAATGGCAATTAGATTGTACATACTGGTAGTATTGATAGGGCATATAAGTACCAGTAGGACCATAAGTAGACTGATAGATAGGTTGTTGAAATGACTGTTGTGATGAATAACCCCCAGAAGATCCACCTATAGGGGGTTGATTTCCAGGATCGGGACCATTAGGGCCACCGGGGCCTCCAGGAGGAGGACCACCAAGGCCTCTAGGACCACCAGGGCCTCGGGGACCACCAAGACCGTCGGGACCACCAAGAGGAGGACCATTGGACCCTCTAGGACCCCTCGGAGGTAAACCTCTGGAACCTGTAGAACCACTAGAAGGAAGGCCACCAGACCCTTCGGGACCATTAGGAGGGAAGCCACCAGGACCCCCAAGACCACTAGGACTGTTAGGAACATAACAAGGAAAGCCGCTAGGCCCTCCCAGAGCATTAGGTCCCCCAGAGGGAGGACCTCCGTAAGGTGGTCCTCCGGCACCCCCCACAGTATGTATAGGTATCCCTTCCATAGCTGGCATGTAGGACCAGTTGGGTTTCCCCCATGGAGTGAAAGTATTACTAGGATATGGAATTCTAGCATAAGGCATTCCTATAGGGTTGGGTTGGTAATTGATATTTCTTATAGGTACTTGATTTACTATATAACCATACCCCCAAGAGGTTTGATTGGTTACAGGTTGTGCCCCCAAGGGTTGACCTGAACTGGATGGGGGGTTAAGCACATTCCTATGGGTAGGAGGGACATAGACTGTAAATTTCTCTATATTACAGGTCTGTCAATTAATAGCTACAAATTCGGTGACAGGTAATGTAGGTCGTTCTGGGGGTTGGCCCCCGGCACTAAAAGGTATTGATGACACAGGAATTGAATGTTGTTTCCCAGGTGTAGAAGACCCGAGAGGATTTGGAACATACATAATATGGGAGGTGGTGGGGTTGGTAGTTTGACCTGGATTATGCAGAGTCATATCACGATCTAGAATAGGTTCAATGGGTTTCATAGAATCAGCAAGTGAGCGATACTTTGTAGGCCAAGGGTCTGTATTACGAGGAAAAACTGTCGAGTGAGGTGGTGGGGTACCCAATATGTTATCTATATTCTCATCAAGTTCTCTCGCACGGGGAATAGCTGCCTGGTATTGTCTACGTTATTCTTCATTTGGTGAAATTTCTTCAGAAGAGGTTGGACGGGTTCCAAATGAAGCAATAGCTTGTCCCATAGAGGTATCCCAAAATGGAGCATTGGGACCATAATCTAGACGGGTAGTATCATCAACATGGCCTTCTATGGGAGAAAGGAATGAAATATTACCCATAGAAGGTTGTTGAGCCAAGGGAGCACCGTGCGAAGGATATGGATCTCTACTTTTTGCAACCACATTTTCTCCCACTTGGGAGTTGGTAGCAGCTCCTTGGTCGATATCTTCCATAGGATCTTCTCCTGAAACATGAGTAAAATCAGGTGGCAAGCCTCGCACTCTTCTAGACTGTCTTAATTCATGTAGTTTGTACAGTTCCTATCTAGCCTAGGGTTTCAAAACTAGAAAAAAACACATAAAAAATTCTCCTACTCAAGCTACAGGCCAAACAAGCAAACTTGAATGACAGGAGGAGTTTAGATGGTCCAATCTCTCACCAGAATTGTCAAGAAGGTGCCACTCGTGATGTACCACAAGGGTACGTGCATAGTAATCTCCCCGAATGCTATTTTTGGTGTATGGTTCCAAGCAAGACAAAAAAAGGGCTTTTCTCAGATAGATAAGGTATCCTAGTGGGGTCTCCCGATATACGCAAGGTACATGGGAGCTCAAATTTGTAGTAGTGCTATCTAATGCACAACCATTCACAAGGGGCCTTCCTATATACAATCGATTATGTGAAGTACCTTTTTATATACCTCAAGAGTGCGTGAAAGGCTGTTCGATATACCGATGGTACATGGAAGAACCGCGTGAGTCCCAAGATGTAGTGTGGATGAGTAACGACAGCTCCTACACTTAACGATGCCTGAACACGTCTCTAGCCTATCACTTAAATTTCTATGTAAATTTTAAGCTTATAACTACCATTAATTTTAAAGTGGATGGTTAGGTGAATGCATGGAATTTTGACAGAAAAAGTAAAACCATGCAGATATGTAGATGCAAATATTTCACTTTACCATTCGAGGTATGCCTACTTACGGGAGGGAAAGAGAGTATTTTATTTTCGTTTCGAAAACCAAAAAATTCCCAAACAACTACTTTGGACAAATCGAATCCAAAGACAAGAAACAAATTCCAAATTCATTTTTCTTTTTGAAAGTAATCAGATGGGTAAGAGTCTCTTTTCCTAAAAGAAAAAAAACAAGCACTCTACATGCATATGCAATCTATTTTTTCGATTTTTCTTTTAAACATAGATAGATCTAACTTAAAAATACACTATTTTTTCTTTTGATGAGACAGTACTAATGCAAGAGAGACAAAAGAACAAAGGGAACCTGAAATCTTGTGAGGCTAATTAGACATCCAGTGCCCTATGCTCAATAAAAATAATGACCTAATCTCAAAAAGAAAATTATTTTTAAAAGAAAAAATAAGTCGTCTATGGAAAAAATGAAATTAAGATGATAATCAAGTGGTTTTTATTTTAGTCTTTATGAATGGAATGAAAAGAGATCTAACTGAAACCTAAGCTTTCAACAATTCCTTTTAGAATCAAAACCAACAAGCATGAAAGTAAACGAATAATCAACAGTCCTAACCTAGATTTTGAATTATTTCAATCAAACAAATTTTACCACAAAATTTTCAACCATGAGCATTCATATTCACACAAACAAGCTTGACAATGCGGGGCTGAAAGCAAGCAAAACCCTACTTTTGCAAAAAACCACAAAAAACAAGTTCTGGAACAAGGCCTACCTGGCACCGTGCTAGAGGGGTATTGGATAGAGCGGTTATGGATGAGCACCGCTTCTGGATCACTACACTCAGGTGGTGGCATTGCTTGTGGCTAACAAGGTTCAAGCGGTGGCACCGCTTGTTGCCTACAACACATGTGTGGTTCCCTGAATATATCCAAAACATAAGGAGAACGAGAATTCAAGTTAAAAATTGTTCAAATCAAGGTAAATACTGATGAATTGACAATAAAACAGAGCATATAAAGTGAAAGCAGTTCAGATCTGAACAGATCTGAAAGTATTAAACCAAACTTCACTAACTCAGATGGCAGATCTGACAGAAGAAAGTTACAGACTGGAGCCTGGATTTGGAGAAGTGTTTAAGGACTGAGGAAGATCAAATCAACTAAAATTTTCTTTGTTCCCCAGTATGGTCGCCAGATTTGTTGTTAGGAATATTGCACCTTTTGCAGATAGAAGTTGTTCCTCTAGTCTGCATGGTTCAGTTCCAGAACAAATAAGTGAACGAGAAAGGATGAAGACCTTCCCTGAATGTTGTAAACACCTAGAATAATGCTTTGATGACAAACCTGTGTACCTACAAAACATGTCAAACAAACAAAAACATCAAATCTACTAGAACATTATTCATACATCCATACTAGTGACTAAGGAATCCAGTAACATATACATGCGAGATCAATACAACAGATATGTGGGACGGAAATTAGCTTTGCATCAAGAAATGAATGAAGAAGCTTACAAACATTGCCTTAGTGTTGAGAAACTCCTCCACAAGACAAACACCTCATCCCCGATAGCTCCAACTTTCTCTCTTGTGCTCTCCAATGGATTGGGCTAGATAGTCAATTCAACAACATCACATTACCATTCAATTCCCCCCCCCCTCAACTATGGGACATGAGCTTGTATTTATAGGGCTCAATGGATAGGGATAGTTGAGAGAATTGTGGGTGAGGTGGCCATAAGATCCTACCAAGAGGGATCTCGACTCCAACCAACCCATATTGATAGGGATAAGGGAGGACACAAGGCTCATGTTCTAGAAGCCTCGAGAATCCTCTTTTTTTCCAATTTTACCAAGGGTACTGCTTATGTTCCTTTATGATAGAGCAGGAAGGGTAAGAACTGCTTCACAAACAAAGCATATACGCGGTGGCACCACTTTTCTATAACAGGACTCAGGAGGTCCTGAACAAGGTACCGCTCATCAGCTAAAGGGAAAGTGCTGTGCTGGGTTTTTTTATGTAAAATTAACATCCAGAGCAAGTTTCCACTCCAAGTTTGGGATTTAGGGCAAACATAGGGTGTTAAGGATCTCATCACATGTTGGTGACAGGATTTGGGTATAACATAAACAAGAAAACAAATTTTATAATCTTACACTTACTAAAAAGTAAACAGTTGATCTCAGTGTAATTACCCCGCTAATTCATGAACTTTGTAGACCGACCTTTCATTACATTTCTTTTTGATGTTGTTAGTAAGGAATGTATTATACATTGGTAACTAATGTTTTGGTAGTATCTAGTTCAGATATTTTCTTGAATGTTAGCTGTTAGCGGTTAAAGGTAGCCTTTTTAGGCGATGATTTAACATTTATTTTCGCATGGATTTTTTTAAAATTTTTACGAATTTTTGGAGTGTTATAGAATATTTGTAATTTAGGTCATTAGTTCCCCCCATTAGGTGTTTCTAGAATAGTAAAGACATCATGTTGGATGGATATAGTATGTCGGATGAGATAGAGACAAAAAATAAGTATGTAATGAGTTTGTATAGAGTATTTATCGAGTCGGTATTGAGTCTGTATCAAGTATGTATGGAATCTGTATCGAGTCTATAATGGGGATATAAAAGAAGGACCCAAGTTGTATGCAGGTGTTGCAGCTGCAATGATTTCCCAAATTTCTAAAAAAATGGGACCCTCCTTTTAAATTTGTCTTGCTTAGTTTTGTTGGGATTGCTTGATTTTACTGAAATTTTGATTGTTTAAGATGGTTGTTGAATGAATATCTTTATGCTGATTGCTATCTTTTATGACTTATGGTAATTTCTTATCTCGCTGTTGGAATTTGTTGAAGTTATGAATCGGGAGCATAGTCAACTACGCATCCGCCGTTGCGGAGTTTCAGTGGAATAATAACCCGATCCAAAGCTCTATCTCCTGTCGATGCACTCTCGTTTCTATTTCATTATCGGTGTTTTATTTGAAAACCGTCGGGGCACTAGTGTTTTATTTTTCTGCCATTTTGGATGAGAAATTTCGATCACCACGACAAAAGTTTTGACGTTTCCCGATCGTTGTCAGTCTTGTTTTGCAACGGTCACAGTTGTTTCATCTCCTGCTGTTGTGGCTCTGTAGTGGATTAAACTTCCGCGTGATAGTTTTCCCATTCACTGATGCTTGATTCTTCACTGATGTTTCGCTTAAATTTTGGTTCTTTTTTTTCCCGACTTGGATTGGTCTATGGAATGTTTTGCCTGTACAACTTTTGCCGTTGCGGCGTTCTAACAAAATTATAGTCCGATGCTATAGTCTAGTTGAGATCCAATGTTGACTTGTTTTTCGCCGCCGATTCTCTTTGCACTGCGGAGCTCACAATTGTTTCGTCTTCCGCCGTTGCGGCCCATTATCAGTTTGGACGCCGATACCTTAGTTCTCCCGCCGCCCGATTGTGGTGTTTTTTCCCATTGAGTGTTTTTCACCAAAAGATATATATATATATATATATATGTGTGTGTGTGTGTGTGTGTGTGTGTGTGTGTGTGTGTGTGTGTGTGTGTGTGGGATTTGGGCATTTTTCTATTATTTTACCTACAAACTTGTGCCTGCGATGTCCTTGTCATTTCGAATTGGGCATTGTACCTAGCTATTGGGAGCTCGTTCGTGGGTGGCGTCACCGTGGAAATTTGCAGATTCTCCTTGTCAACTACATAGCTCATTTCCAGCTAGGCCAACCATTGATTCTACCCCTTTAGTTGAGTTTTGAACCAGGGTCTCGTCTGTGGTTAGGTTTTTTCCCGCTGTGGTCAATGGGCACATATGTAGTTCATTTTGACAGTTAGTGGATGGGAGGGGGTTGTTCTCGTTTTCCATAATGATTACTGTGGAACCGTTATGAGTTTGTGAACCCTTTCCGACTGTTTAGGAAACTAGTGTAGACGAGCATTACCCTGTCCACACCGTTTTTTCTAGTTTGTGTATGGTGGTCTGGGGGAGGAATTTTCCCTTTCATTTGCAGTTGGTAGGTGTTTACCTTGGTTTTGTTTGAGATACCGAAGGGTTTGTTTTTCGGTGATTTGGTTACTCGCGTGTTTGGTACTTGGGTAGTAGTTTTTAAGGATATGCCTCATTTTGATGGGATTTATTTTGAGCAGGGAGTTAGGACATTTTTTTTTCTTCTGAAGACGATAACTCCGAGGATGTAGTTTTGATTAGACTAGTTTCTTTGCTAGGAGAAGTTTTATGATGTGAGTGGGGTTATGGTGCCTTTTGTTAATCTTTAGTCATGGGCAGGATCTAGGATTTTCATAGACCTATCTTTTGCAAAAGGATTTGATAGTTAGCCTTGGTTCTGTATTTTACATAGATTTAGCTATGGAAAACATGGCCGAGGTAAATGCTTATATAGATTTTTCTTCGTTCTTTGAATATTGGTTGAACAACTCAAAAGGGCCTAAAAGACAGTTTGTTGTATGGCAGGGTAGCTTTTCCGAAGACAAGATGTCAAAGAGGCAAAAAAAGAAAGCTCCTGTAATTGAAGAGGAACCCGAGGTGGAGGTTATCACAAAGGTTGAGTCCATTTACAAATACACTAGATGCACCACCGGGGTAGAACTTGAATACAAGTGGGGAAAAATTTATAGACTGATTTCACACCAGGAAGTGCCTGACACCGGTTTTGAAGAAGTAATGATATATGCTAAAATTGAAAAATCTTCCTTGATGAAGATAGCTACCAGGCCTGACATTTTCTCATGCTCAGAAGTAATTGGATGGATTCTACCTAGGGCAGACATGACTACCATGATTCTGGCCAATACTGCCAAGCAGGGCTATGCTGCTTACTGCCCTGGTTATGTATCATTAGCTTACCACTTACCAGAAGCCTAGGTTTACCTAACTGAAGGTTGGCTGAAGGAGATTAACCTAGACCTGGTTGAAACTGTAAAAAGAATGATGGTACCTGGTAAGAATTTCCGAACCATAACATTAGGAGAATATGACACAGCTACTTTAAGAACCCCTTACAGGTTCATTGCGCTAATGCTAAACATAATCTTTGGGAGAGCTCACAGAAGGAGTTTCGAGTTAGGATGGGTTCCTATCATCTTCTATGTAGCCACCGAAGGGACTGTGTTCAACTGGGAAAACATTGTGTCAAACAGTCTCTCAGCTTGTATTGCTTCAGCTCTAGGAGGACTATCTTATAAAAAGTCTGAGTTCTACATGAGCTCCATATTGATTGATTGTATATTGTGCACCCAGACATTTCCTAATCTAAGGTGCATATGGGACAGGGATAGAACCCCTATGTACATGGCCTACAAACCATTATGGGTACACAAATACTACAATCATTATAGAGAAGTTTGTGAACAATTTATCATGCCTTTGTATACGTTGATTTTCTTGAAAGAATGCAATTGCATGTCTGAAGAAGCACTAAAAGTCATTGAGGAGTTTGCAAATTACTACTTGACTGAGGAAGGGATGTATATTAGAATGTATGGTTGTTCCAGGGAACCTTTGTTGCTTCCCAAATATGCCACTGACTATGTGGTACACAAAGAAGCAGTCAGGCAGGTTTTCTTGGATGGTATAGGGAGGTTTTTGTTCGAGCACAAGAAGGCAACTTATCCTCCCATACCATTCAGATTGGGAAGCTATAAGTTTTCAAAAGTTAAAAAGGCTGATGAGTTTGTATAGGAACTGAAGAAATTTCACTTTGGAGAAATGAGCTTCCATAGGAATGATTCTCAGAGCAAAGTGGTAGAGCATTGCAAGGAAGCCAATGTTCATTTTGAATATACGAACCATTGGGATAAGGATGAGGAAACTTTCAGAAATGTAGAAAATATGACTAAATTAAAAAGAAGATCACCACTAAAGGTGGTAAGGGCCAGGTCGAGTAGAAGAAAGCTGATGAAGAAGAGGCCAGGAAAAGAGAAGAAGATGCCAGGAAATTGGCATAGGAAGCCGAGAGTTGGCTTAAAAGTGAAGAAGAAGAAATTAAGAAAGATGAACAAGAAGCAGCAAAGAGTGCAAAAGAAGCTGCCAGGAGGGAAGAAGAAGAAAGAAAAAGGAAAGCGGATGAAAAGCTAAATAAGAAGGAAGCTGAAAGGCTGAAACTGACAGGGTCCACAATAGATCAACAAAATTCTAACCCTGCAAACACTCAAGAAGTACAAGATCAGGATTGTCCTGACTCCCAAGAGCCTACTGCAACTGTTGGCAGCAGTTTAGGGCAGGTTGTTGTTTCTGGATTAAGGTTGATTCCTTTTGAACAAAAGAAAGGGGAAGAAGTTCCAGATTTCAGTACCGTCTTTTATGACAGAGAAAAGAAAAGAATTGTGAAGAGGACTGAGAAGAAAGTTGAAACTGTGGGGCAGTCAGGGAGAATGATCAATGATAAAACCTTGGTCTATGGGATAGACAAGGACTCGAGACTGACAATCCGAGCTAGAGCAGCATTGATCCATGCCTCTAAAGATCATGTAGATCGAATAATGACAGACCTTGAGCAATCAAGGAAAATTGTTGCCCAATTAAGAGACACTCTAAAAAAGGAGAGAGATGAAGGCAACAAATTAAAGAGAAAGTTTGAAGACATGCTGATTGAAGTAAAGTCTTCAAAAGCAGAGTTTCATTCCCTCCAAGTAGACAAGATTTCTTTAGAAGTTGCTATTGAAGAGCGAGGAGAAGATGCTCATGATAGCTTAGCAAAATTGTAGTAGGAATATTAGGAGCTAAGGACAAAAAGGGATGGACTAAAAACAACAAATGAAAATCTTCATACAGAAAGAGACCAATTGCAAAGTGAAGTTGGGGAACTGGAAACACAAAGGGCTACCATGGAGGAGACAGAAAAATAGTTTCAGGTACAAGCAGCAGAATTTAAGGGACAAACTGCTTCACTAGCTGCATATTTGAAAGAGGCCAAGGAACATCAAACCAGTATTTAGCCTTTCAAAGAGAATGTCCTAACACAAAGAAGAAAAATCCACCAGCTATAGGTGTCCATAGAAGAAGAAAGGTGCAAAGTTTTGTAGGTACATAATAGATTAGAAGAAATTTTGGAGACATCTTAATATTTTGTAGATAGGTCCCAGGACATTTTGGAAGTCCTGACAGGAAGAATAGGAAGGTTGGAGGCAAATGAAGAGGTTCCTGCAGAATTACCAACAAAGGATCCAAAATATTTAAGAGAGGATTATGACTTGTTGGAGTTTGCAATAAACACAACAGAAGAATTCAAGAAGGCTGTAAAGAAAACGAAAGGGGCTTGCACCAAGTATTGCAGAAGGCGGTTGATCACTTACAACCAAGTGCCAGGTGATTGTTGAGTAGAGATTAGATGCATTTCCAGAACATGACCTGTTCATAGACTCTGTTACAAAGAACATATCAAGAGAATGAGTAGAGGATTCAACAGGTCAAAGTCTTAGACGAACAGATCTTAAAGGATGAAGTGGCCCATTCGAAAGTCAGTGTACAGTTGCTGGAAGATCAATTACGCTTGAGCTCAGCTAGAATCGAAGTGATTAAAAATCAGGCTGCAAAGTTTGAGATTAATATTCATTTTCTTGAGCCTTCTAAATTTGAGAATATCGCATCAGAAGCCCAAGCATGGAAAAAGTTTCGAAATAATCAAGCGGGACCTTCCACTTAAAGTGATTTATTAGTTTGTTCAAGTGTAATATATTGTAAATTGTATGAGCACTCAATATAAGACAATTTTGGGAGATGAAACGTTGGGGAAGCCCAGGAGTCATTTGGGGCAGCCCAAAATTTTTGCCTTTTGTATAAGTATAGGATAGTTAGATAGAAAGGGGGACTTTTTCCCAGTTAGACTTGTGAGAACACATTGTAAGAGGAACTATTTCATTTTGCAATGTATGATTACAATTTTTCCTATTGGAGAAAGCTTTGGTGGAATGTTCAAATGTTGTTCAATGGATGTGGTTGAAGGGGAACTAATTTGTTTTCAGCTTTTATTCATTAACCGTGAGATTGTTCTAACTTGTTGAACCTATGTTCGTTTATAAATGCTCTCTGGTTTATTTCATGATAATTTCCACTATGATTAATGAATGTTTTCACAGAAAATGAGCTATCTTGTTGTTCATCTATCTTTTCATGTTTATGTGTTTCGAAGCAAAGAACAACTATCTGTGATTTTTCTTAATGCATGAATAGTAATACATTACTCATTTAATGATGATATCACTCCCTAGGGACAACTTAGTTAGTTTTATTTCCTGCTGTGTGTGGTTTATATGCGAGAGAGTCTCAGACGAGAGGTAAGAACCTACGCATCACATTGTGACCGCTCCTCGTATTCTTTATCAAATTTGCATTTTAGATAGGTACTTGCATCTCATACTTAAAGTTAAAAAACACAAAAATATATATGGTGGACTGGGCCGCAACCGATAAAACCATTATTTTTGTTACTTGACTTACGGTAGCTGGACTGCAAACTGGATGGATTCCCCATACCAAACAGTCATGGGCTAGTTGGGAACATTGACTGGGGAGAATACCTTGCTGTTGTTTCCTGTGATTTTCCAAGCCTCAAGAGTTTCTAGCACTAGAAGGAGGGCCACCAGTGCATGGATGGCCGAGGAAACCCATTTCCTCAAAATTACTCCACCAGTGATAGTTTTGAAAGTAGTTTATTTCCAAATCTGAATCTCGAAGAGAAGTGGAAAGAACATTTGTATTCTGTGGACAATGAAGTTGTTAATGATATGAGGAGACACACTAGAGCATATGTGAAGAGTATTGGAGGATTACCCACTATCCCCAATTTAACCCGAAGAGAATACAAGAAGAAAGACCATCCCATCTTGGAAGATTTAGTGTTGGTTGGAGATTTGAAAGAATTAGTAGAAGTAGCATTACAAGAATTTGTTCAGCCTTTGAATCAAGTAGGCCTAGATACACCTAATGGTTCACCTGTCCATACTCCTGCTCACTCACCTCCTCACTCTCCACCCAGACTCATGGCAGGTGTAAATGCAAATCAACCACCTAACCCACCAAATCCACCACATGCTTGGAAAGCCAGATCACCTCTAAACTTAGCACCTCTGTTGCATGACTTACCTCAATCTTTTGAGAAGATGCTACCCAAGTTTGACCCAAATGATAGGATTTTAGTAGATGACCATTTGCAAAGTTTCTACTTGGCCATAGAAGGACTAAAAGCTGGAGAACACGAGGATGTAGTTCGTAGACTTTTTCCGCATACCCTGAAAGGAGCAGCAACCTCATGGTATTTTGGTTTGCCTGCAAATTCAATTCCAGATTGAGACACTTTTGAAAGGATTTTTAGAAGCAAATATGCAGCCCAAAAGACCCCTACAACACTAATGAAAGGTTTAGGTGCTTTGAAGAAAGAAAGAAAAGAAAAGGTGCATAATTTTACTCAAAGGTTTTCTGCTTATCTTAATAATTTCTCTGCAACTGATAAGCCCTCTGATAAGGTTTTGATTGAGTATTATACCTCAGCTCTAGGGCCTGACTTGGCCATGTTTGCAAAAGCCCAAGTTAAACCTATGTTATCAGAGACTTATGAAGAAGCTGAAAGAGTAGAGGTTGCAAAGGAAAGTATAGAAGATTATCCTGAGCAATCTGGAGAAAAACCTTTGGGGAAGAAAGCCTTATTATTGTCCAAACCTAAAGAGGAGCAATCGCATGATTTTGAGGGGATGTTAAAAATGATGCAGAAGCTTTCCAATAGAATAATAGATTTGGAAAAAGAAAAGGAAGCTCAGAAAGCATATAAGTCGTATTACAAGAGAAGAGAGGATAACAATCAATCCAAACCTCCTCCATACAGTTCTGCATCAATGAACTTAACTGAGGTTGGTATGGATAATTTTTGCACTTTTCACCAACAACCTCATTCTGAAAAAAGTTGTCCTCAATGGATAAACTTGATGACATTAGTTATGAATCAGCTACTAGATTCCAAATTAACAGAGGACAATAATGAAGAAGAAAAGGGTGGTAAAGCCACAGAAAAACAAGAAAATAACACCATGGTTTTATGGGACTGTGTTTCACTTTTTAATACAAAAGAAAATACTCTGAAGCATGAGGAGATATTGGAAACAAATATGTCAGCAAGAAGCCTAGATTTGGTGAACAAAGACAATTCAATACTCTCAAAGATCAAGAAATTGCAAGAAAATGTAAAGAAACAACCGAAGAATAACATAGATGATGAGACACCTAAAATTACCAGTCAAGATCTGAATCAGGTAAACATGCCTGCTAAGCCTATTGAAGAAGAAAATCTCAAAACCCCTGAAGAACTAGGGGAAAAGATACCCACAGAAAACCAACCTATAGAAGAAGTTGTTGAAGCAAGTGTGGGAGGAAAGACTAGGTTTAAAACCCCACCTTTCTTGCTGACTTTGGAAATTTTGAATCATAAGGTGCACAACTGTTTGGTAGATTCCGGGTCATCAGTTAATGTTATGCCACTTGCAGTTTACAGAAATATTAATGGATAGACTAAACCTACTGCCTGGGAGGTTACTCAATTAGACAGGACTAATGTGAAAATAGTTGGGGAGATGGAGGATATTTTGATTCGTTTATTTGCAAATGAGAAGATATGTCAATATATTGATATTGTGGTAGTAGACATACCTGATGGTTATGGAATTATTTTGAATCGAGACTGGTCAACGAGATTAAAAGGGTATTTTGCTTTGGATTGCTCACATTTGTGGTTGCCTCATAAAGGAAGCCCAAATCATATAAAAATATTAAGATAGCCCTACATGAAACACACTGTCACTAAATTGTAAGAGGAGAATGAATCAGTAAATGTTGTATTGGGGAATTATCTAAGCAAAATTGAACTGAGACATTTTGCATCAGAAAAATCCAGCAACATAGTAGACACCCAGCCTAATCTCCTTCAATGTTCATGGGCTAATAAGATTGATTGTAAATTATTAGATGTAGTTTTTGTTTCAAGAACAGTAGAATTAGATAATGGTTAGGTATTTCTCATTTGCATTCAAGCCTATCCCCTTAACTTACTAGCTGCTAGATCTATAGGGGTGGGCAGAGAACTAACTATTTAGTGGTTTAGTTCTCAATTTTTTTCATTTTCTTGGTTTTTGTTTTAATGACCTTGTACATAAACAATTTGATTTGGTTTTTTCACTTTGATTTATTGTTGTTGTTTGTAGTTATTTTTGGTTTGGTTTAAATAAAAGAGGTAAACTTTTGGTTGCATGGAAAGCATCAGGGTTTCGGATTAACTGAAATCCTTGGGTATAGGATTGTGTACTCTTGTTTAAGCTGATAGAATTTCTTCTGGTAAGTAAGTTTTCCTAAGTGGCTATGAACACATTGAAGTCCTGCTTAATCTTTGAAAATAACTTAGGATCAAAAGGTCTAGAATACTATTTCAAGGCTCCATCCATTTCACATCTAAAAAAAAAAATGTCCTAAGGGGTGACAACAAAAGACCCACAGAAAGGAAGCAAGGCAAACGATATATTATCTATAAATGATCCCATGCCAAGAATTGAAAGCCTAAAGGCTAATAAGAGTCGAAACTCCTAAAGAAGCAATACCTATCAAAGCAAAGTACTGAATCATATGACTACAAATTTGCCAAAAGTTCTTCTCCATCCGTGAGCTGAAAATCAAAATACATCGCTCACACAAAAGGACGCTATGGATAGAGGAGCCTGAATAAAATTAAGAAAGAAAGGCATAAGGAGGACTCAAAAGAACAAAAGGTTCAAAAGGCACAAAAGTGCAAAATGGCATGGGAATGAGGAACAAATGAATATTTCTATTTACCATATGTTACAATCTAGTGGTGTCCAAGCTGGAAGCTACCCAAAGACAGAGGTAAAAGAAACTCATCTACTTGGCCTTGAAAGAGTTATCCTGAATTTGAGATTTTGGGGTTTCCATGTCCAAAAAATTGGACTGTCATTAATGATTAAAGTACATATGTTTTCCATAGAAGGAATACGGACATCTAGAAAAAATTCAACATATTAGTTTAATTGCTGACCAATCTGTTACTTAGGGAAGAGTTGATTCGGAGATGTGGGGTTCACCAAGTAGTCGCCAATTGTTGCAGCTGCAATGATTTCCCAAATTTCTTAAAAATTGGGACCCTCCTTTTAAATTTTTCTTGCTTAGTTTTGTTGTGATTGCTTGATTTTACTTAAGTTTTGATTGTTTAAGATGGTTGTTGAATGATTATCTTTATGCTGATTGCTATCTTTTATGACTTATGGTAATTTCTTATCTTGCTGTTGGAATTTGTTGAAGTTATGAATCAGGACCATAGTCAACTATGCATCCAACGTTGCAGAGGTTCAGTGGAATAACAACCCGATCCAAAGCTCTATCTCCTCCTGATGCACTCTCGTTTCTATTTCATTGTCAACGTTTTATTTGAAAACTGTCGGGGAACTAGTGTTTTATTTTTTCACCGTTTCGGATGAGAAATTGCAAACACCACGATAGAAGTTTTGACCTTTCCCATTCACCGTCAGTCTTGTTTCGCAACGATCACAGTTGTTTCATCTCCCGCTGTTGCGGCTATGTAGCGGATTAAACTTCCGCGTGATAGTTTTCCCATTCGCCACTGCTTGATTCTTCGCCGATGTTTCGCTTAAATTTTGGTTCTTTTTTTTCCCAACTTGGATTGGTCTACATAACGCTTTTCCTTTACAGCTTCCGCCATTGCGGTGTTCTAACGAACTTATAGTCCGAGGCTATAGTCTAGTTGGGATCTGATGTTGAGTTGTTTTTCATCGTCGATTCTATTTGCATTGCGGAGCTCACAGTTGTTTTGTCTTCCGCTGTTGCGGCCCATTATCAGTTTGGACGCCGATACCTTACTTCTCCCGCCGCCCGATTGTGGTGTTTTTTCCCGCCAAGTGTTTTCACCGGA
>LPNX010578122.1:108178-132291 GCA_001517045.1 Pseudotsuga menziesii
GGAGCTCGTTCATGGGTGGCGTCGCCATGGAAGTTTTCAGATTCTCCTTGTCGACTACATAGCTCATTGCCAGGTAGGCCAACCATTGATTCTACCCCTTCAGTTGAGTTTTGAACTAGGGTCTTGTCCGTGGTTAGGTTTTCTCCCGTTGTGGTCTATGGGCACATATGTTTATGGGTTTATTAGCATATATGTAGTTCATTTTGACAGTTAGCGGATGGGAGGGGGTTTTTCTCGTTTTCCTTCAAATGATTGTTGTGGAACCATTATGAGTTTGCGAACCATTTTTTACTGTTTAGGAAATTGGTGCAGATGAGCGTTACGTTGTTTGCACCAGTTTTTCTGGTTTGCATATGGTCGTCCAGGGGAGGAATTTTCCCTTTCTTTTGCAGTTGGTAGGAATTTACCCTAGTTTTGTTCGAGATACCAAAGGGTTTGTTTTCTAGTGATTTTATTGCTCACGTGTTTGGTACTTGGGTAGCAGTTTTTAAGGATATGCCTCATTTTGATGGGATTGATTTTGAGCAGGGAGTCAGGACATTTTTTTTCTTCTGAAGACGATAACGCCAAGGATATAGTTTTGATTAGACTGGTTTCTTTTCCAGGATAAGTTTTACGATGTGAGTGGGGTTATGGTGCCTTTTGTTAATCTTTAGTCATGGGAAGGATCTAGGATTTTCGCAGACCTATCTTTTGCAAAAGGATTTGATAGTTAGCCTTGGTTCTGTATTTTGCATAGATTTAGCTATGGCAAACATGGCCGAGGTAAATGCTTATATATATTTTTCTTTGTTCTTTGAATATTGGTTGAATAGCTCAAAAGGGCCTAAAAGATAGTTTGTTGTATGACAGGGCATCTTTTCCGAAGATGAGATCTCAAAGAGGCAGAAAAAGAAATCTCATGTAGTTGAAGAGGAACCTGAGGTGGAGGTTATCACAAAGGTTGATTCCATTTACGAAGACACTAGATGCACCATTGGGGTAGAACCTAAATACAAGTGGGGAAAAATTTACAGACTAATTTCACACCAGGAAGTGCCTGACACCAGTTTTGAAGAAGTAACAATATATGTTAATATTGAAAAATCTGCCTTGATAAAGATAGCTACCAGGCCTGAGATTTTCCCATGCTCAGAAGTAATTGGATGGATTCTACCTAGGGAAAACATGACTACCATGATTCTAGCCAATACTACCAAGCAGGGCTATGCTGCTTACAGCCCTGTTTATGTATCGTTAGCTTACCACTTACCAAAAGCCCAGGTTTACCTAACTAAAGGTTGGCTGAAGGAGATTAACCTAGACTTGGTTGAAAATGTAAAAAGAATGATGGTACCTGGTAAGAATTTCCTAACTAGACCATCAGGAGAATATGACACAACTACTTTAAGAACCCCTTACAGGTTCATTACGCTAATGCTAAACAGAATCTTTGGGAGAGCCCACGGAAGGAGTTTCAAGTTAGGATGGGTTCCTATCATCTTCTATGTAGCCACCAAAGGGATCGTGGTCAACTGGGAAAACATTGTGTCAAACAGTCTCTCAGCTTGTATTGCTTCAACTCTGGGAGGAGTATCTCAGAAAAAGTCTGAGTTCTACATGAGCTCCATATTGATTGATTGTATACTGTGCACCCAGCCATTTCCCAACCTAAAGTGCATATGGGATAGGGAAAAAACCCCTCTGTACACGGCCTACAAATCATTATGGGAACACAAATACTACAATCATTATAGATAATTTTGTGAATAATTTATCATGCGTTTATATACGTTGATTTTCTTAAAAGAATGCAATTGCATGTCTAAAGAAGCACTGAAAGTCATTGAGGAGTTTGCAAATCACTACTTGACTAAGGAAGGGATGTATATTAGAATGTATGGTTGTTCCAGGGCACCTTTGTTGCTTCCCAAATATGCCACTAACTATGTGGTACACAAAGAAGCAGTAAGGCAGGTTTTCTTGGATGGTATAGGGAGTTTTTTGTTCGAGCACAAGAAGGCAACTTATCCTCCCATACCATTTAGATTGGGAAGCTATAAGTTTTCAAAAGCTAAAAAGGCTGATGAGTTTGTACAGGAACTAGAGAAATTTCACTTTGGAGAAATGAGCTTCCATAGGAATGATTCTCAGAGCAAAGTGGCAGAGCATTGCAAGGAAGCCAATGTTCATTTTGAATATACGAACCATTGGGATAAGGATGAGGAAACTTTCATAAATGCAGAAAATATGACTGCATTAAAATTGAAGATCACCACTAAAGGTGGTAAGGGCCAAGTTGAGCAGAAGAAAGCTGATGAAGAAGAGGCTAGGAAAAGAGAAGAAGATGCTAGGAGACTAGCACAGGAGGCCAAGAGTTGGCTTAAAAGTGAAGAAGAGGAAAGGAAGAAAGCTGAACAAGATGCAGGAAAGAGTGTAGAAGAAGCTGCTAGGAGAGAAGAAGAAGAAAGAAAAAGGAAAGAGGATGAAGAGCTAAAGAAGCAGGAAGCTGAAAGGCTGGAACTGACAGGGTCCACAACAGATCAACAAACTTCTAACCCTACAGACACTCAAGAAGTACAAGATTAGGATTTTCCTTACTCCCAAGAGCCTACTACAACTGCTGGTAGCAGTTTAGGGCAAGTTGTTCTTTCTGGATTATGGCTAATTCCTTTTGAACAAAAGAAAGGGGAAGAAGTTCCAGATTTTAGTACCATCTTTTATGACAGAGAAAAGAAAAGAATTGTGAAGAGGATTGAGAAGAAAGTTTAAACTAGGGGGCATTCAGGGAGGATGATAAATGATAAAACCTTGGTCTATGGGACAGACAAGGACCCGAGACTGACAATTCGATTTGGAGCAGCATTGATCCATGCCTTTGAAGATAATGTGGATCGAATAATGACAGACCTTGAGCAATCAAGGAAAATTGCTGCCCAATTAAGAGACACTCTGAAAAAGGAGAGAGATGAAGGAAAAAAATTAAAGAGAAAGTTCAAAGACATGCTGAATGAAGTAAAGTCTTCAAAAGAAGAGTTTCGGTCCCTCCAAGCAGACAAGATGTCTTTAGAAGTTGCTATTGAAAAGCGAGAAGCAGATGCTCAGGATAGCTTAGCAAAATTGCACCAGGAATACCAGGAGCTAAGGACAGAAAGGGATGGACTAAAAACAACAAATGAAAATCTTCATTCATAAAGAGACCAACTGCAAAGTAAAGTTGGGGAACTGGAAACACAAAGGGCTACCATGGAGGAGACAGAAAAATAGTTTTAGGTACAAGGAGCAGAGTTTACGGGACAAATTGCTTCACTAGCAACATCTTTGAAAGAGGCTAAGGAACAAGAAACCAGTATTCAACCTTTCAAAGAGCATGTCCTAACACAAAGAAGCAAAAATGCACCAGCTACAAGTGTCCATAGAAGAAGAAAGAAGCAAAGTTTTGCAGGTAGATAATATATTAGAAGAAATTCTAGAGACATCTTTGTATTTTTTAGATAGGTCCCAGGACATTTTGGAAGTCCTGACGGGAAGAATAGGAAGGTTGGAGGCAAATGAAGAGATTCCTGCAGACTTACCAGCAAAAGATCCACAAGGATTAAGATAGGATTATGTCTTGTTGGAGTTTGCAATAAACACAACAGAAGAATTCAAGAAGGCTATAAAGAAAATGAAAGCGACTTGCATCGAGTATTGTAGAAGGCTGCTGATCACTTACAACCAAGTGCCAGGTGACTACTGAGCAGAGATTAGATGCATTTCCAGAACATGACCTATTCATAGAAATGTTACAAAGCAGATATCAAGAGGATGAGCAGAGGATTCAACAGGTCAAAGTCTTAGACAAACAGATCTTGAAGGATGAAGTGGCCCATTCGGCAATCAATGTACAGTTGCTGGAAGATCAACTACGCCTGAGCTCAGCCAGAATCGAAGTGATTAAAAATTAGGTTGCAAATTTTGAGATTAATATTCATTTTCTTGAGCCTTCTGAATTTGAGAATATCACATCAGAAGCCCAAGCATGGAAAAATTTCCTAAATAATCAAGCGGGGCCTTCCACTTAAAGTGATTTATTAGTTTGTTCAAGTGTAATATATTGTAAATTGTATGAGCACTCAATATAAGACAATTTTGGGAGATGAAACGTTGGGGAAGCCCAGGAGTCATTTGGGGCAGCCCAAAAGTTTTTCCTTTTGTATAAGTATAGGATAGTTAGATAGAAAGGGGGACTTTTTCCTAGTTAGACTTGTGAGAACACATTGTAAGAGGAACTATTTCATTTTGCAATATATGTTTACAATTTTTCCTGTTGGAGAAATCTTTGGTGGAATGTTCAAATGTTGTTCAATGGATGTGGTTGAAGGGGAACTATTTCGTTTTCAGCTTTTATTCATTAACCGTGAGATCGTTCTAACTTGTTGAACCTATGTTCTTTTATGAATGCTCTCTGGTTTATTTCATGATAATTTCCACTATGAGTAATGAATGTTTTCACAGACAATGTGCTATCTTGTTGTTCATCTATCTATTCATGTTTATGTGTTTTGAAGCAAATAACAACTATTTGTGATTTTTATTAATGCATGAACAATAATACATTACTCATTTAATGATGATCTCACTCCCTAGGGACAACTTAGTTAGTTTTATTTCTTGCTGTGTGTGGTTTAGATGCGAGAGAGTCTAAGATGAGAGGTAAGAACCTGCACATCACATTGTGACCGCTCCTTGTATTCTTTATCAAATCTGCATTTTAGATAGGCACTTGCATCTCATACTTAAAGTTAAAAAACAAAAAAATATATACGATGGATTGGGCCACAACCAGTAAAACCATTTATTTTTGTTACTTGACTTACGGTAGCCGGACCGCAAACCGGACGGATTCCCCATACCAAACAGTCATGGGCTAGTTGGGAACGTTGACTAGGGAGAATCCCTTGCTATTGTTGCCTGTGATTTTCCAGGCCTCAACAGTGCATTATACACTCTCCCTACAGTTAGTCTTCATAGACTCTCATTGGCAGAAAAGTGTGAGCTCTTGGTTGGTGGCTCTGTATCGCTGAGTGCATTAGAGTAAAGGATTTGCAATTGAGTGCACAGAATAGTAGGAAAGGTTGAGTCACTCCAGGATTTGATTGGATCACTAGTAGAAGTAGAATAGAGAGAGAACAGAGAGAAGATCAAAGAGAATGAGAGGGAGGAAGAGTCTATAAAGTTAGAGAAGAATATCTTGATTAGATTCTGTAGCTTAGTGCAAAGACGAAAGGTGCATCTATTTCCTCATGCCAGATGAAGAGCAACTTGTGTTTTTTTCCCGAATTGGTTTCCACGTTATATTCTGTGTACATGTGTGAATGCTGAAAGTATCCTAGATATATGTGTAAATGTTGTATTAAAATAATAACAGTAGGTTTTCTTGCAAATGAATAGATGTATGATGGTCGCATTGTATTACTGGATATGATTATGCTGCATGTCTTGTTTATTTAATGAGTTGGATAAGAGAGGTTGGGGTGAAACCTAGTTGTTGAAGCATAGTGAAAAAAAATAATCCACCCCTGGAATTCGTTGAGATCCTTGGCGCAGAGCCAAGGTACTAAAAACCCTCCCACCCAAATGGGGAAACATGGTTCTAGAAGTTACCCATTAAGAGAAATATCCTAGGTGAGATGACATATGCGTCACAGGT
The DNA here is from genome assembly GCA_001517045.1 of Pseudotsuga menziesii. Classification (NCBI taxonomy): domain Eukaryota; kingdom Viridiplantae; phylum Streptophyta; class Pinopsida; order Pinales; family Pinaceae; genus Pseudotsuga; species Pseudotsuga menziesii. The sequence goes on from LPNX010578122.1 coordinate 113,850, forward strand.
TCTATCGGATGATCTTTGCTTTATCAAGATGATATCTCGAGATTTGTTGTGCAGAGAAGAAGGGATTGAACCTTGGTCGGGATCCCTAGAAAAATAGACAAAACCCAACAAATGGTTTTGTTGTCGGGACCCTGAATCGTTGTGGTGAGGGATATGTTGTGGAAACCAATGAAACTAGAGATCCAAGATTAAGTGGAATACAAAGAGTTAGAGTTCACACGAAAAAGAAAGCGAAGGATATCGGTGGAACCCAATAGAGTGGTTGGGACAATACATCTACACAAATATCCATGAGATTTTATTTTATGATTTTCCCATTGTGTTCCATGAATGGTTATCTAAGTTAGCAACCCAACAAACAAATTTTCAAGGCGGAGAACCAAGGGAGTGGAATCCCCAATTAATTGAATAATTGGAAGAAGTAAGCAACCATTCGTCGAGGGCTATCTATTTTTGGATAGATAGTATTCTAGAGGGATATATTACTGAGTTTGTTGTTGAGACAATAACCTTATACAGTGAGGCATAGGAAAAAAAAAATTCAAGGCCCACGCAGTAGATATATGTCATCTTTAAAGACATGGATAAAAATGCTTGTATGTGAAAAAGGAATTATACGAATGTAACAAGACTATATAGAAATAGAGGGGCTATGTCTCAACAGAACCCTAAAGTGAGATTTTCCCAGGAGATAGTGGAACTGAATTAGAGTCGGGATTTTTAATAAGCGGAAGAAGAGTCAAGTCCGGAAAGTGAAGAAAAACTGTGTTAGGAAGAGAAAGTTGCAACACATAGAGAAGAAGGATATGACCTTGCATCACACATGGATGAAGGGTCTTATGATGAAGAAGAAGAATATCAGTTGATCTCTGAAGGAGACGAAGAGTCAAAAGAGTTGATTGAAGCTACAGAACGAGAACATGGTTACAACTCACCTACAACACTGCATACTTCGTGAGAGGTAAGATCGAGATACTTATATCCAAGTAATTATGTAAATACAAGTAATACTAACACTGTAAATAGTGTACAAGGAAGTCCAACTAGACAAAATTTTGTTCTAATTATATCAGCAACAAATACAATGGCTGGCGCTGACATTAAGTTACCAATATTCAAAGGAAATGAGTTGGAAGACCCAGAACAACATTGGTTCCTTTGCAAAGTTGTCTGGACTATGCGGCATATCCAAGATGAGAATATAATGAAAACACAAATGATCACGACTCTGCGAGGTCGTGCGCTTGACTGGTATATGAAATTTTCCATAGTACCAGTAGGATTTGTCCTGAAAACACTCAATGAGATTCAAGTGGGTTTGATAGATGAATTCAGAAAGACAAAGTATGAATCACAGTGCATCACTGAAATCAAAGAGATTAAGAAGCTACCAATAGAGTATGTTTGGGACTTTGACCAAATATTTAAGACATTGATGGCCAAAGTGAGCTTCCAAATGTCGAATGTACAACACAAGGAATGGTTTATTTCCACCTTGTTACCACATATCTGAACCCTGTTGATGCAACAAAATATTGTGTCGTAGATAGAGGCTATAGAAATAACAATGAAATTAGAAGCCTCAACAGTTGGAGATAATGGCTCGAGAATTATGCAAATTCAGTCACAGCTAGCCAACCTTACAGTGCAGTTCTAGGAAATTAAGAGAGGAAAGGAAGTTCATGAAGAACTATGGTGTACAAGATGCAGAACATATGGAAACCATAAAGACAATTTCTCGATGCTCATGAACTATGTCGCAGGAGAAGCACCGAATCCTTTAAATACTTAAGGAATGCCTTGGTGTAGGATATTCCAAACTAGGGGCCACAAGTATGAAGAATGTATGTACTTACAGATGATTGTAAGCACACCAACTAGTCTGTATTGTAAATTTCTTAGATCAGTGGGTCATGATGAAAAAGACTGCAGAGCATTTCAGCTACTGCAAGAAAATATGATGGACACCTACTTAATGAAAAATGATGAGCAGATGCAAGTTGAACGAGCACAACCTCAATATCATCCTGCACAATATCAACAACCGTAATACCCTCATCTGCAATACCAGCAGAATTAGTATCCTCAACAACAACAATACCCTTTGCTAAGGGGGGGTAGAAAATTTAGAGGCCTAGGACAACAACAAAGAGGAGGATTTGGTTAAGGAAGAGGCCAAGTCATATGTTATAATTGTGGGCAGCCATGAAATTTTTCCCGATATTGTCAAAGTCCTATGAAACCTTGTACTTATTGTCAAAGTCATGTGAAAACTTGTACATATTGTCAAGCATTTGATCACACTGTCGAACAATGTCTACAACTAATTGCGAAATGGTAGGATATAACTATTTTAAATTCCAACCCGGTGCAGAATCAGAATCCAAATCCCAACCAGAACATTTTGATGATTTCTTCCGAACCAAGAGAACCTCACATTGCTGTAGTTACAAGAGGAGGTGCCACGATAGGATCATACAATAATACACAGCAAGGACAACCACAGGTGAGACCCAAGGCACAAAAGAAAGTTCTGTTATATGTCCAACAGGAGAAACAAATATTCTTGGAGGTGTGACCAGAATTTGTTGATACTAATCAACCATTGACATCTGGATAGGTCAATACCATGCCCAAACAATTTTAACAACTAATCAGGAAAGCCACGAATGAAAAATGTTAGTAAGATTAAATAATTTTTCAAAAGTTGTTTATCACTAATCAATAATAAAGATATTGTTGTATAATTGACAACACTACAAGAAGAAACCCCACATGATCTACGACCTGAAAAAAGAGTTAATCATATCAGGGAAAGACCGAAGACATGATGAGAACCATGAATGACTGCGCAAATAGGAGACTGTGATATGGATTATATCATATTATATTTGGGCTCGAATGTTAACATATTGACAAGACAAACATGGGAGAGCATGAATAAGATGCTACTTGATTGATGTCCCATTCAACTAAGGCTTGCGAACTAGTCGAAGGTTCTACCAATTGATAGACTAACTCAAGTGCCTGTAGAAGTTGATGGCTTAAGAACATATCCCAAATTTGAAGTTACTGACATTGTCGATGACAAAAATCCATATCCTACAATTCTAGGAACTTATTGGGTAATATAAAAACAAACCATTATAAACTTCAAGAAAAGGATCTTATCATTTGAAGATTATGAAATAAGAGTGGCGGTGTCAATTGATCTGCTCGAAGGACAGAGATATGTTGAGCTGATACATAGTGAGGGGCAAGGAAATTATCTAGATCAGTTGTATAACATCATGTCTTCAAAAGCATATTATATAAATCCAACATTTGATGGGAAACTGAGTTGGCAGAGTGTAAGTTCATGCACGTCCGACTCAGGAAATTCCCTGGAAAATTGGGAGAGTAAACTACATGAAGTCTCCATGAGAAGATGTGCAAGAATCACAAGAGTTGTCTGAAGGTTAGGAGATGAAGCAAGCGTGTTTCCTACATATGAAGGATTACCTAACCTTGCATCTTTTATGGTAGAATTTGAAGAAAAAGTCATAGAATCACAGTGATTGTCCGCTCTAGACTATGTGCTAAAAGCTATGCCTGCTAGATGGTGGGGTACACACAAATAATCTATCTTTGAATGGACACAGTGTAGAAGATTAATGGAGATCAGATTTGGATAAGATATTAGTTTCCTTGATCAGAAATATATAGGACTAACAAATCCCATGGAACATATTGAGCACTGTTGAAAGAAATGGCAAGAATATCTACAAAAAGAATGGGTTCATTGATTCATCCACACTTTGGAAATGGTACCAAGAAATTGGTACACATCAGTAGAGTTGCGACGAGGAACCGTCAAATGGGAAATCTTAGCGGTAATTTTCACCCAGACATTTAAGTTCACAAGTGAACACCTGACAGTCGATGCTGCATTACAAATAATAAAGGAAAAGATATATGAAGAAATCCTGGTCACATCCACAAATTTCCATCAATGCAACATGATAGTACACAATTGGATGGAGTGATATAATATTACGTGAGAATCAGATGATGATGATCCACTCGAGAGAAATATACCTAAGTCAGAAGGTATGCACGTAGTGGAAGGAGTTGGTATGTGTGAAGATACACCTTACCCTGTTAGATGTGACCTGATAAAGTAAAAAAAAAGGATGACAACGAGATTTTTGGTACCATATGGATTTATAACAATAACTACCATTTAAAATGACAGATAAGTGGTGGCATTACACAATATATTTGATTAATGAGCCCACAGTAAGACCATGTGCTTGAAAGGACATATTCTTTTCTAATTAATTGATCGCTCCTGTGAAGAAGGACTAGGGTAAGTTAAGGTATTTTATCAAACTTCGTTGCCAAGACACCGTTCATCCTGTATGCAAAATAAAAAGAACGCTACTACTACCTGCAACCCTGAGCGTCGAACTGGTGTGGTTGTATGGTCATCTCCATTTCCAACACAATCATAGTTGAATCTAAGCCTGTATCACCTATCCCTATTATGGAAGCCAATATTGGTTACATCCCACCATGGACAGCACCAAATAATGCACAGACTGGTCCACCAGTAGATCCAAACACTGGTATACCATCCATAAAATAAAGGCCAAGTCCATCTGGGACCAAACAAGGAAAACACACCAGTAATAGAAAAATAAATGGAAAAGAATCAACACCTTCAACACCAACACCACCAACACAGGATGATTTTGAGACAAGGAATTTGATGCCACCTTATGTCTCTCCCAGATGCAGGGATGTACCAAAATTTATAGTTCCAAAGAGGGAAAGGACCCCATTGATAGTGCCACTAATACCCAAAGGAGTGAAGGTATTGAAAGACATTCTTCCCAATGTGAAGAAGCTATCTTATGTTGATCATGATACAAATCCCCAAACATACCTGGATTGCCAACACTACATGGAAATTGTGCATGACACACTCGAGGCACCTAAATTATTTGTTGCAAAGGAATGGGCCAAGGGATTTGAGTAGTCTGGCATATTGTCATTGCTATATATGCCACATTTTGGGCGAAGTACACCAATAAACACTTGTGTCAAGCAATTACTCCTATTTTTTCATGGAGGGGTTCTATAGCTAGGAAAACCTATACATGTAGATATTCAACTGATTTCCACCATCACAGTCCTACCATCCATAAGAACGGACCCAATGCCACTTCTAAAAAAGGATCAAGAGGTGGTAATAGCTACACAGATGAAGAAAAAATATGACGTAGTAAGAAGCAAAAGGATATTTCTGATTCAGTCCATTAATAACACCACTGTTCGTTTTGCTTCCAAAGTGTTGGCCTCCAAGTTACTCCGTAAAATGCGTCTAGACCAGTGTACTACCAAAGTGATTGTGCCTGTGAAACTTTGTGCAGAAGGAGTTCAGATCAATTGGTGTCAATTCTTGTTAAATGAGCATGTACAAGGCACCATCGATGTACATGAAAAGGGTAGGACATTTCACTATTCATGGCTGTTACTTTTAATTCCATTTATAGCATGGTCTAACTCACAAGACTACCAAGAGCTCGACCTACCAGTGACCTGTAAAGGAGCAAAATATTAGAACCTTTGGTTTGAGAAGGACCTAAAGGACTGACAAAAAAAAAACAATATTGAATTCTTTATGCATGGGGAGGCTATAAGACACCATGTGAAGGACATGTACAGATTAGATAACACCACTGTTTAGCGATTTCACCTGATTATTAAATTTTAGATTGTCCTGCACCATATTTACATGCATCCACCACAACAACAACAATGTCAAAGGTTACCAACCAAATTTATAATGACAAAGGAGGAAATTGAAGAAATTATTAATGAGTGGCTGAAGGAATGGTGTGTTCTAGTACCAGAAGATCATCTTAGACAAGAGGAAAAGCAGGCACAAGAGGGAAAATTAGATGATGAAAATGAAGAAGAAGACTCCCTGGAGGATTTAGACTCTGCAAAAAGTCATTCCCCCTCAATACCAACAGACCCAAAATCAGAAAATGAAGGGGGGGGGGGACCTCATAAAGAACAAGTACAACCGAGAAGAAAGACAAATAAGATGAAGGCTTATAGAAATGAAAATACCATTAGCTTGTACATTGATGATGTGCAAATGATGACCGAGGTAATAACTGAAGCAACACAGACCAGCTTCAAGTCCATAGAATAGCGATAAGAAGAAATTTTAGGTACAATTACTAATCTACTTAAAGTTTTGTGTAAAGCAGTAGAAGATGTTAAAATTTTTGTCAATTGTCCAAGTGCAACAATGGAGTCACGAGACCCATCAGAAACTTCAAGAATGGAGCAAACTGCACCACATGTTCTAGTCCCACCAATAATGGTAGAAGTATCTAAAGGCATTGTTCATTTAGGCACTCCAGAGTTTAATGATGTTTTTAGGGATAATGGCCAGATTATTATAGATTTCTCATATATGCACATAAATTAGGTATATGCAGTACAAAGTGTTGTCAATGCAGAAATAAAATTGCATGAGCGTACCCTAGCCACGAAAGTTAAGGCTGCACATAAAGATATCAAGAAAATGAAACTTGAAGTTCAAGAAAATGAACATAAGAAAATGGAATAGGGATAAATCCATCAGAAAATCAACAAAGTAGTAGCCCTCACCTGTAAGAACTTTGCAGAAGAAGGAATAATAGAGAAAATGTCACCAGATGCCAAAATAGCATAATTAGCTAAGATAGTAGTTGACCTTAGGAGGGAAGTAACAAAGCTAGAATAACAAATGAGACCCAACACACCTCTAGAATTTTTGGAGAGCAGAAGAGACACAACAACTCAGTCTATGAAGAAAATAGAAGAAGCAAAAGAAACTTGTGCTAAGGTTGTCAACCAAGTATCTCAGACTTGGGAAACACTAATGGATGACGAGCAATCATAGAATATTTCCACTGATCTGACTGCATTGGAAGAAAACATCACATAGATAAGAAATGATATTAAGCAGCTGCCCATAGCACAAAAAATGGCTAAGACAATGGAGATGAGAAAATTGCAGCAACAAATAACAGTGTTGCGCACACAACAGCAACAACGTGAGGAAAAAGTAGAAGAGTTGCAGGCTGAAGCAAAGAGAGTTATAGACATCATTCAACCTGTACATCAAGAGGTACGTGATTTAGTGGCATCAGTAGAGAAATTCATGCCAAAACATGTCAGTTCTGATCTGGTGGAGCAAATGCAGAAGACAGAGGAAGAAGTTTGCATAGAAGTAGAGAACGTGGTGAAAATTTTCGAATATTTTCAGAACAAAATCAGTGCAAGTCATTAAATGGAGAAATAGATTCAAGTGGCTTGGGATGCACCATAGGTGAGTGTTGGGGGCCTATTGGGCCTAGGGACGGTAAAGCAAAATTCATGCAGAATTCTACCTAAGCATGGAAAAGAGCTAAAGGAGGAGAAGAAGGAGCTATGACTGAGGAAGCAACATAAATGCAAGAAGAGGAAGGATGCTACGATAGAGAAAGTGAAAGAGAGGAAGAAAAATAGGAGGAGGCACTAGAAGAGGAAGCTGCTCCAGATAAGTAAGCTGCAACATAAGGATGGAGTGTGACATGAGATGGTCACTAGTACAAGTGATCAATTTTTCCACAGCAAAACATGGCAATATCCATGGAAAAGCATGGATATTGCCACGTCTAAGTGTTTTTTTTTCCGTGGAAACAATTTCATTGTAATAGAGACAACCCCTAATTTGCGTTGCAAGAGTGACAATGTTCTATATTTAGTTAGATGTCTAAGCCGTCTCTATATCCACACCTTCCCGTCTCTGTATCCACTCCTGGCCGTCGCTATATCCATGCCTGGTCGTCGCTGTATCCACGCCTTGCCGTCGCTGTATCCACACCTTTCCGTCGTTGTATCCACGCCTTGCCATCTCTATATCCACGCCTTGTTGTCGTTGTATCCACGCTTTGTATAAGTTTTTAAAAAAAAAATGCAAACCCTAGGAATAGCGACAGGGATGCTATACCTGCAACGGGCAGACTAGGCAAAGTTCCACGTCATGCCGTTGCTAGAGCGACTTTCTGTATAGGTTTTTTATAAAAAAATATACATCAACACCCTGTTAGAATTGTAGGAACTTCTTGCAATACCTTTGCAGTGTTCACATCCAATATAGATAAGCTTTGGGTTGTATGACTCACGACAAAGATAGCATCAAGGACCCTCTGCAGCACCCATGCTATTCTGGCATGGAAGCAGAAGCTTGTTCTTTCTAAAATCCTTCCCTAATTCATCACACATATTTTTCTTCCATAAAATCCCATTCTGATAGAATGAGCCACTGGGTTTCTTTATCTGTACCAAAAACCTATCCACACCGGGATAATTCTGTACTGCAGCATTTGCATCAAATGACTGCACAGGGCTCCCTTTGTGCTCCTCCACTTTGTACCTCAAAGGCAAGTGATCATCTTGTACTTGCTTATCAATAACTACAGGTGCAAAACTTTTCTTTAATGTTGTCTTAAGAATATTGTCTCTTTTCTCAGTCAGCTTGAAATTGTAGCACTTGTAACATGTAAAATTGCACTTAGATCTATCAATCCAATCAGAAGTTACTGTGCATCCCTGACGAAAAGAACCTGAAAAAATGCAGTGAATGTTATGAGAATGACAACATATAGCTAAATACTTTTTCAAATTACTATAGCTACAGACAAATCAATTTATTAAGTGAACGCTTTGACATCAGGAGGGTGTTCCCTATCAAAACAACTAAACCATGAAACAACGGTATTCTACCTCCACGTTACTGAAAAAGGACAGTGCTCATGAAGAGTTTATTTGGAAAAAATCAAATAAAAATGCTTGATAAAATAAGGCCCAAACTAATATTTGAATGTGGCTAATCAAGAGAAAGATGGGATATAAAATTGATTAAACAACAAATAAAAAAAAAGAGAGACTTCAGAATACTATTGCATTTAAAAAAGTTAAATAATCGTTCGTACCTTCACAAAAATTGCATTTAACAGATTTCCTAAAAATCATTCAAACAGAACATGTTAGAATCAATGAAAGTGCTACATGAAAAGAAAGAAAACAAAATCTTCCCTTTTAGAACAGTCAAACTCAATTGAAATGAAATCATCTTATTGTCTGTTGATAACCAAAACAGGTCCAAGGGGCTGTTTTTACTATACAACGTATCAAAATGGCAATAAGGGGAGTGCAAAAGTCATCTCCTAGAAATGCAACATAAAATCAGAAGCTAAGAGACAAAAATGAAGGTACTAAATATCAAATACAGCCAGCTATCTGGTACAAAGTTACAAACACAAATATCAGTAACATAAGCCATAAGAGAGGAGAATCAGTCACTATCATCATCTTATCTAGGAATGCCTGTACAACCCAACAACCTCTCTGGTAATGTCCTCCGTAGAGTGGCCTTACTGATGGGGCTCTGGGGAAACATCCACAGTGCTCTCCAGGTGTTAACACAAGGGGACAAAACATAAACAGAACATAACTGGTTTCGCAAAAGTTCAGAAATTTACTAAGGCCAATACAAAACGACTCCTTTTAATCTCTCCACTTGAACTGAAACTTTCATTTCTATTTTCCTCACAATGGAAATATGCTCTCTTTTCCCCTAAGACTTTCAATAATAACCTATTGATGCTGACAGTCAAAGGTAAGTTTCAAATGAATGTATAAAATAATTATTGATTACACAGGCCATTTAAACTCTCTTCTAATTGGCACAGATAAAAAAGGATATAGATACAAATTTACAATCAAGTAAAACATAAAAATGCATAAAGTATCCACGTAGTATCAAAAAGCATTCTTGGCTACATGGAATCAGTTATTTCTACATCCAGACAACAATGCTGACAAAAGGTAGGATAAAAATACCAAGAATGTAAATTTCCTGATTCTCAAATCTTATGGTTGTTCTCCAATGACTCAATAGAAGTTAAATAACATTACATATTGTATATTTATATGCATAGAGTCTAGACATGGTCTTTAAAGAAAAGAAATATCACCAGAAGAAGAGAACATACCTGACCAATACCTCCTTCCCACACTGGGCACATGAACACTTTCCATTCATCTCTTCCTTACATAAAAGGAATGAATATATATCCTTAATTCTAATTCCTTTCATCGGCCTATTCGGACCTTTCCAAACTTGCTTAGAACCCTTGTTTGGACAATCCCGGAGAAGTCCATATTCAAAGGCCTTCAATACATACAGAGGAACATGAAATTATCCCAACCAGTATTTGTTTCCACTGCCTTCAGTCTCTTCAATTTTTCTACCATGTTTGACAGCACAGATCGGAATGTCTTTCTGGTTTCCAAATAACAACAAATATGCCTCACCACCTTCATATATTTTCCCACAAACGGTGGCATTCCTGAAAGAAATTCCCTCTTTGTCCACAGCCTTACCATCATGACAATCTTCTGGATATACAAGATCCTTCCATTTAATATAAGCGTCAAGATACCTAACCTGCAAACGTGTCCAGCATGTAAAAAAATAAACTAATTTCATATCTTAAATGGTTTAAGCAGTTTGCATGTACATTTCATATTTCTTGAAAGCAACTAAATAACACCAAAAAATAGACAGACCTGAACTACAAGCTGTGACACACTCCTAGCCCTTTCAACAGCTGCCCGCCAAGTATACTGCCTACTTCTTCTAGGGAAATCACAGCCTTCTACATAAAGAATTCCAGATATTTTCCTTGTTCCACCTGGATTGACACAAATTGTGGCAACATTAGACTCTTAGTGAGATAAGATAATATTATTAATGCCAAATAGAATGTATTAGTCAATGTACAGAGAAGCACACACCTTGGCATCCAACTCGCTTTGCTATTGCATATGGTAATTGAAGTACTTGGGTGGAGAGCCTTCCACCTTTACACCAATAAAAATTCCTAAAAACTCTAGCATCAATTGGAGCAGTCATTGCTATGAGGGTACTGTTTTTCTGAAGTCGCTTTCCATTACCTCCTCGTTTTGCAGTTGTGACAATAACACTTGTGCCTGTATGAGCAGCAGAAACTTGAGGGGACCAATCATCTACATGTTTATTCCAACCTACTGCTAGCGCAATGAGCCGAATGTTTTTCTCAAGCTGCAAAAAAAAAGTCAAAAACCCAGGATGTTCATACTCTTTCTTTACATTGACAATTACAGGGCAATCTAACAACACAGTTCCCACATTCAAACAAAATGCTTAGAAATAAAACATAATATGCAAAAATATTGACAAAAGAGAAGCATATTTTTCCCCAGACAAATAGACTACAACAAATTTTCCTTTTTGAAGATATCAGCCCAAAAATTGATTGTCTTTAGGGCAGAAGAAAGCATCAATTTCTGCACTACAAGTGAAAATTCTTATCTATTTTACATATGGTACATGGACTTGGCCCTAGGGATTAGCTCAACCAGTCATCACCAAAGTCACTGGGCATTTGGCTAGTTTTGTGCCCGCAGGTGTCCACTTCAAATCCCTATGGGTGAGGCATACTAGTGACTAGTCTACACCAAAAGGTTTACTAGGGATGCCATCCATGAATGTTGGGAAAAAAATTAGTGCATGGAGTCATCCTAGGAATAAAAATTTGCTTCAAATCTATTATGGGCTGGAAAATTCAAGCATGTGTGTTTCCTCTTCTTTTATAAAGATTTGGTTTGAAACTTGCTTTGCTCATCCTTCAATGGTTTTTCTATCACTTCTTATCTACTAAGATCAGAGGGAGATTTCACGGCCTCTATAGAGGTTCAGAGCGGTCTTTATTGACCTTCTTCAAATATTATCAGTAGTGTATGGCCTTATACATTAGGTAGGCATGTTCTCTCAAACAGCATTTACATCAAGGATTTTCTGCCACAGCTTCAAAGATTAATTCCTTCCTTCCTCCACTCTCAGGGACCAAGGGTACAAAGCATCCCTTACATCAAGGCTTTTCTGCCACAGATTCAAAGATTAATTCCTTCCTTCCTCCAGGCTAAGGGGCCATGGGTACAAAGCATCCTGCTGACACTCATTTTGGTACTACAGTACTACTAGGACTATACAGCTCTATTCTCTAAACCCACACCATCCAGGAGGATCAGAGTGGCAAAGGAGAGGCATCCACCTTCTTATTGGTGCATTACTAGTTTCTCTCTTGTATTTGGGAATATATTGTTCCTGGCTGTTAGGAGTACTCCCCCATCTGTCTTAGGGAGGAGAGTGTTAATGCTGCCCTAGAAAACTCCCTATGTCACTATTAGCCTGGGCCAGACATATTATCTAGCAGGCACTGGGACTAGGCATCCACCTTATTTCAAAGGATGAGTATGGCCTGCTCCCTGCTCTCTTGGTTGCAGCTACACTTCTGTCTGGCATTGTTTCTTCACTAGCTCTCTTTCCCTTCCTAGGGTAGTCCCCCTCACGATAACCTACTTGCCTGCCCTGATTATCCTGTTTTATTTCTCTTGATGTACTTGTTTTAAATTTCAATTAATTTCATCTAAGGTGCTTTTGTACCCATTATTTTATATGGACATCTCATGAATGATGCATAATCTCTAGTCTTTTTGCCATAGTTTGGTCCTTAGTGGATATCAATACAAATTGATTTCATTAGCTTGTCATTCATGGAAGTTCAGTAGACAAAGTTGCTTGGAAATCACATGGATTGGTGTATCTTCCATGGACCTTATTACAATAAGTGCTACCATGCCTAGAAAAAAAAATGCTTCTTTGAATTTACTAAATATTCCAGCAAAAACACCTGTAATCCATAATAATATGTCAATAACATCATCTGTACAACTTATAAGATCTACCATACTTCATTTTTACCAGTAATCTATCCAACTTCCAATGCCATGGATTTTTTATATCCATTTGCTACAGAATCCCCCGATGATGGGGGCAGTGTCCACTCGAAATATTGAGACATTTCTAAACTCAAATACATTTCATATCTAGATATCTCAACACAATTATGGCTAACTTGAAAATCTACATACTCAAATCTTATTACTTTGTCACTAAACTTGATGAATGATCAGTGTTTCCTTCTCCTAGTCTACTATACTCTAAATGTATTTGATCATTCAACGCAAATTTAAAGACAAGCATCAGCAAAAATTATGCTTGAAACACATGGCAGAAACTAGACAATGAAGATAGGAGCAATTAAGCTCCAAAATGTCATATGCACATCCTTGAATGCCCCATATACCATTATTTGCAAGTCTCAGAACCAATATTTCAGAGTACAGAAAGCAACATTGAAAAACATGCATAGAAATTAAATTTTTTGTCACAGTAATAGCAGGTCAAATAATCCAAAATCTCAAAAGTCGCACATCCTTGAATGCCCCATATATCATTATTTGCAAGTCTCAGGCCCAGTATTTCAGAGTACAGAAAGCAACATTAAAAAATATACATAGAAAGTAAATCTAATGTCACAGCAATAGCAGGCCAAATAATCCAAAATCTCAAAAGTCACGGGTCAGATATAATCTAAGTTCTTAACAAAAGTGCTTAACCAATCCCTACGAAAGGCAATCTATCAGCCTTTATAAACAAACTTCAATAGTAAACATTACGAATTTCCCGATTGTGAAACAAACTTCAATATTAAACAAACTTCAATAGTAAACAAACTTCAGCATTATGAAGGCTGCATGCAAAACCATGATTGTGAAATAGATACATCTAAAATAGAAGTTGGCTATCTACCCATCCAACCATATGAGTGGCTAACTAAATGTTTTATCTTTGTCCCATTTTTTAATGTTCTTAGATATAAACTACTACCTAGTTTATGCTGCCATTGCAACATAAAAAAGCTAACTGACAGCCTTACCTTCATTATGATGATTTTACAATTTAGTTTTACCTAAATATTCATGTCTCTGTCCTTTTCTTTCTTGGACTAGTTTCCCAGTTGTTTATGGCTTGATTCCCATATATAAGATCTTTCTTTGTTGACGATAGCTTAGATATGAGAACTGTTTTTGCACTTCACAGGTTTTCTGTTATCTTAGTCCCCATTGACCTACTTTTGTGGTAGTTCATTGAACATTAATAAAATCACCTGATCTTATCTAACAGTTAGAAAACTTACTCCTAATAACGATGCCTTAATTTCTTTTGCTGTTGAAGCTTGCTCAAGACACCTGCGCCAATGTTTTCTGTAGTCCAGATTCTCCCATGGGCCAACCACTAAACCACATAAGCAATATTCAATGTATAGTATATATGCTGCAACTGCAGGGATATGACCCTCTCCACTCTTTGTTGGACGAAGACCGCCTTGTACATTTGCAGCACCTGCCATAATGTTACAGGCAGCCAAATTCAGCAAGCAGGCTTTGTGGCAACTTGCAGATGATTTGCATGAATCACACCACCCACATCTTTCCTTTGGTGGTTCCACTGATTTCTTCTTATAACTTGGCCAGCAAAATTGGACAGCTGCCTTTGAAAATATTTTTACTTGCTCTCAGATTGTTGCTGAAAAATTCTTTTTAAAAGATCCCCATCTGAATGCACAAGTTTACCCAAATGACAAACTACCCTAGTGAAGATAACCCTAAAACAATGGCCACAAACTTCAACCTTGCATAGGCATCCATCATATTCACCACGTCTAGTATTAACACTTGTCACATAAGCAGGGGTTTGTTTGCAACTGTCTCGGTCCATTATGAAAAGAATAGAAGTCTGTAGAAACTAAATGAAAACAACTTCAAACTAACATGTTGCTTGATACATGATAAACACATGGAGAAAATGAGGGGGCTTTTATTTTTTTGTCTGTGGGCTCAAGATTGGGGCTTCTTAACTCTTTGTTGTTATCTTGTATTTAGGGAATCCATTAAGCAGGCTGGACCCATGACGGTATACCCTTGACTGATATGCCACCAAAACAGGCCCGTTTTGGCATTTGTTGTGGCCCAGATAGCCCAGAAGCTCTCTGAATGCTCTCCTTTTGGACCAGAAACATTGGGAATGTTCCCAAAATTTCCAATGTTGTTCCCTGCCAATCAGAATTTCCTTGCATGTTCTAAAGTTCTCTGGAACAAGGGACCTAGATAAACAAGTCAACCAGCAGTGGGAATGAGTTCAACTAGAATACACGCTTGGGACTGTCATATCTCTGCCAAGGACTGTGTTGACCCTTTCGAGTTTGAATTTCCCACTAACAGTCAGATACTACGTGTAACATTTGCATATATGAATGGTCAATTGGAGCTCCCATATTATGAAACCAATGCTTAGATGCTTTTCAACTTGAGAACCATTAAACCAGCATGGTACAACATACCCTTGCTAAGCATTAGCACATCATCCTTAACACTTGATGTAAAGACAACATACTTACAATGGTTCAAGCATGCTTCTAGTCTTATAATGAACTTAGTCAACGGAGAATTCCATATCTTTGGTCAATGCTAAGAGAGGCAGCTTCCTTGCATTGAAATTATAGGAGTTTCACTTGTGCAGTGGCTCTAATGAGGAAATGCAACTGAAATGGAAAGCCATTTGTTTGAGGAGCTAGCTAGAATTTAAAAATGGTGTAGATTTACAATCTCAACACCAAGCTTGCAAATGATATATGTTACAAATATTATGCTAATATCAAGTGGCACTGCAACCTATGAAATTGTGAACTCGGTTATGCTTGGTATTTAAATCTCATTTGCATAAAATGACAATCCACCATGATGCAGGTAGTTGAATCCCCTCATGAAGGTCTATTGAAATTCAACTTTAGACATATCTAATTTCTCTTACTTGCTACAGACTAGCACCCCTTCGACTTATATATTTCTACAAGTTTTGGCTTAGGAGGACATGCCAATCCTCAACTGGCTATGGGATATGATGCATTTTCCAATTTGACACTAGATTACCTAATCCTGAAAAACTGTCTGAGAGCACATCATATCTTTCCTAATATGATTTTTTCTTCAGGAAACAGTGTAGTCATCGAAGAGGAGATGGGCATGATAGAATGGATTCAAGGGAGGCCTTTGTGAGGTCATAATTAGAGGATATAACAGAGGAACCTCCTATAGATTCAGCACCAATTGAAGCTAATGGGAACAATGGCTCGGAGTTAGCAGCTCCTGGAACAAAGTTGAATGCATTACAGTTATCAACCACTGAGTTTTACTAGGCCTGGAAAGTGTCCTTTGGATAGTCACATGGTTACCTTTGATTGGCCTTGAAATTCAGATATGTTTGGACACTCACATGGTTACCTTTGCTGGGTTTATCTTTTCCATTTGCTAGAAGTTGTTCTCGACATACTCAGACTTGGCTCTTCACACACAAATTTGATAAACTCGTCATTAGCTATGATCTTTTATATGACTAGACTAGCTAATTTTTGGCCTCAAGTTTAAACAAATTCTAGTAATAGCAATAGTTTCAGGAATCTTTTCCATTTGGAGCATATTTTCCAAGAATATAACATTAAAATCTCTAATACCCAACTGGAAGAATGGGAAATTGTTCTATGAGAAGTCATTTTTAGACACCTAGCCAAGGATCTTTAACTTACATTACACTTGAAATCTGAGTTCTACTTGGAATACTTTTAGGAGCAGCGTTAGGCCTAATGAAGGATAACAAGGGTCTAGCGATGTATAGGAGGCCAGTGAGATATAAACACTCAGAAACCTAGCCAAATATCTAGGAAATGCTCAGAAAATCTACAAATAGAAGGTACGAAAGACCATGAGACAAAAGCAACATATGAAATACCATGACACAAAAGTATTATAAGACTACTGAAATTTGTACCTGAAAGTAAAATATTGCCAAGAGTTGTCCACTAGTCGCATTTTGATCATGAATACCTGCATAAATGATAAAAGACAAGAAAATTATATCAGTAAATAATATATAAGCAAATAAACAGTCATTTATAAATGTAAAAAATCCTAGGAATACAAAAGTGGCCATATACCTGAATGAGCTTCTCTTTGTTTCAAGAATAGGTTATTCTTTACTGAACAGGGCCAACCACGTGAAGGTGGTAGCTCATATGGCCCCGCCCCCCCCTCACATCGCGCTCAATTCCCCTTACCCTTTAAATTATTTTGTTTACCTAGAAAACATATAAAAAATTAAACATATAAACATCGAAACACAAGAAGGTAATCCATACAAACAATGTTTCATGTTAACATCAATATAAAATACAAGTCATGATATTTTACAATTTTCTCTTCGTGTGACTTTGTTTTTTTCGATTCAAAAAACCAACAAGTGGCATCTCAAATTCATCATTTTGCAATGTATCTGCTAAGCCCTGTCCTTCTGTGGTTTGTCTAATTTGCGTGTCCTCATGTACCATACTCCTGGTACGTCGCTGAACAGGGCGTGGAGGTCGTTGTGAACGGGAAAGAACTGCAACAACGAAAAGACCATTTTTCTTAGGTTGAAAATTGATTCAAATCACTATTTCATTGTTTCGATAAACATTACAATATCGCTTTTTACCTGTTTGTCTAACTTGTGAAGGTCGGTGTTCCGACTGCTTCAGTCGTTTGTTCCTCTTCCAGTTCATCCTTGTGAGCTACATGCTCTTCCATTTAAAGAATGAAATATGTAAGTATACGTAAAAAAATAAATATCTATCATCAAAATACATATATATATTTCTAAAATTCGCTACTTGAATCCCTAGCTTGCTCCACATTATCATCCAACGGGTCCTCCCAATATGAACTGGCACCCTCCGAGTACCGCTGGATTCACTGCTGCGGCTGCACTGTTGTTGCCAAACAAACATAAAAATATAGTTATTGGTCTACTGTGGGAAAAAATATGAAGCAAGAATATTTCAAATGTCCTTATTCATTCTATTTCCCTGCATTCCCACAATTGGGCTGATTGGAGTCTGCCCCAAGATTTTTCTATGCTCAACCACACTTTCAAAACCATACTTGAAACCAATCTTGAGGTCTTCCTCGGTGGCGGCATCTGCGAACGTAATTCCCTGCAATATTGCAAAGAGAAGTTTATTATTAGAGAGGACGCAGCAATGATATTATGTGCTAGTCTAAAAGGACTCAAGAACTCAAAGTTCAATACTGTTCAATATGCTTAAAAACAATGAAAACTATTCTAAGAAAACTATGAATTTAATTAGCAGGCACAAATCTCAAACCCCAACACTAGGTAAGTTTTCGAAAATTTATAAAAAGGAATATTGCAAATTCTTATGATTTGGTGCCTTAGTTTTCTGTAGCCACCCTGGCCCAGTTTATGCTGGACAACCTTATCCATTCTTGCCTTGGTTGCCTTGGAGGTGTCAGGCAACCTGTTTATGAAATTTATGACATATGTTAAATGAATGATTTGTTGCTTGACACAAAA
>LPNX010578122.1:148431-168431 GCA_001517045.1 Pseudotsuga menziesii
GAACAAAGCTCTCCAAATGGATTAACGCCATCAGCTGCCAATGAAATTCTAACATTACAGGGGTCCTCTTTAAAAATTGGCCACTTTTCTTCAATGAACTTCAATGCAAAACCATCTGCAGGCATTCGAAGAACATCATCTAGACTTCTATTCTTAGCATGGAAATCCATAAACTGTGCTATACTTTGACACCTGAACAACCGCTGGAAACATGGAATTATCAGAATGTAACGAAGAACTTTGCAAGGCACCTTTTTTGACACTTTATCGGTTTGATATCTACTTATTTGACAATGTGGGCATTCGTTTTCCAATGCATATTGTCCATAGTATATGATATGATCATTAGGACAAGCATCAATAGCTTGATACTCCATTCCAATTTCTTTCATAATCAAATATACTTCTCGATATGTGCGTGGTAAAATATTTGACGTCAGTAATAGAAATTCACTTAACAATATACAAAATTGAAAAGAATAAGTATCTTATAAACAATATTACTCATCATTAATATCGCATCCATATTTTACAAATAAAAATAACAATAGAAATATAGGACCAAAATAAACCTTAGAGGTAATTGTGAACATGCATACATAGATAATTAACAAATTACATACCTTAGCATCTGTGTGAAACTGGTGTTTGATAAACCATTCAAAACCTTGAAGTTCACCAACAACAATATAGCAGATAGAAGATTTGCTGTTGAGCCTTCATAAAGAGGTTGCTGCGACTTCTCGATTAGAGGATCAACATCAATGTCATGATCACTATCATCATGGCCGTCATCCTCATCCATTGAAGCAAATGTGTCATGGATCAACCTATGTATCTCATCTTCCTGATTTGTATCGGTAACGTTATATCCATCCATGTCAACGTCATTAAGAACTTGATCAGCTCCAATATTCTGATCACGAATTTGCTCACCCTGTAAAGGAGTATTTCTGCTAGAACCTGGCAAATTATATCTATCTGGAGGCTGACATTTTGGGGGCATTGTCTATATATGTACAAACAATGTAGTGAAATTAGTGTGTATAGAGCATATTAAATTATGATAAGACATTTTACTAAAATTCATGACATAACGACCATTAGAGAGAATACATTAAATACTAAATAACCTCTTACCAAGGGACGATATTCATTGCCCCCTTCGGCGTGTCCCTTCTCCCTACAATGTCTTTCAACTATTGTTATTAAAAGTCTTCTTCTTTGCAAACCCCTGCAATCATTGCACAGGCAATAACATTTCCATTGCCCCTCGCCTCTAATGCCGCTCTGAACTGAGCAAGCTTCCTTGCATTTTCGTTCATGGTGACAAAGCCTTGTGGTGACAAGAAATTGTCTTACCTACACCATACCAAACAGTAAGTTATCACAAACCACTATTCCTTATGTGTCATCAATTTTCTTTATGTACTCACTATCATCGCATAACGACTAATATATCATGTACCTCTCCAAGAATAACATCCAATGACATGAGAATACCATGGCTAACTCAACCTCATCAATGAAGTGAATTAAAAGAAGGAAATTTAAGTCCATGAAAATTGTGGGCAGTTTCCTTTTAACCACACAAAAAATATGAACTATATGTTGATTACACATTGTACTGATAGCCATGTGCACATCATTTGACGTACTCCAACATAAAAAAGTAAATAATTTTGATATGGAACATTGTAGGTTCTAATGGAAGTCATGGTTCCCACAATTGTGCATGAGCAAAGGATAATGGTACTAAAAATAAACACAAAAAAATTAAAGTAAGCATATTAGTATGAGTGCATAACATGTAACCTACATTGTAGAAAAAAGAAGCATGTAATATGCATACAATCCCTTGGAAGGTTTAGAAAATCATGTGATTTCAACCCCAACAAATGTCCTTCTATGGTGGAGTAGCATTGTAGAGTTTATTTGTATAAATAAGGAACCTTCACACCCAGTATAACATCCTTTTTCTAGAGAGAGATAATAAAATCTATGGACATGACCTTCTTTACAATATCAAGAGGGACTAGTCTCTCCTTTACTTTCTTGTATGTTATCCATTGTTTGAAAAATATTGAACATTAAATCAATGATATTAGTAAAACCCAATGAATTTAGTATGTTCACACATCAAATAAACCATTTATTAGAAGGATGGAAAAATTCTTCCAAAACACATGCAACCAACCACTTTAGAAAAAAAGTCAAACTAAGTAAGAAAGTTACAATAATAATCATTTGAAAATACAAAATTATAATTAGTCAATGAGTGGTCAATGGTCTACACAAGTTATAGTTTATTAATAACTCATCACCAAAGACATACTATGCATTTCATGCACACCAACAAATCTTAATGCATTCATTTTATTTAAGTTCTCTTTGTTATTGAAGTGTTCCACAAATTAGAAATTTTCACTAAACAATTAGAACCTATGATTGTTTATCAACCCTACAATGTTTCCATGAGTGTGAGGATGGCCATTGGTATATAACAAGATCTTCCTATCAAATTTTATGGAACCATAATAATTGATGCACATAATATACATGCAAATTCTAAGTATGTATTGAACAATATTCAAATAACCAAATTGACTATAAAGAGGGCCATAAAACAACTTAAGAAATACTAATTATTTGGATGGAATGAACACATGTGTATAAGTATAACCAACAAAAAATTTAAAACACTTAGTTTAGATTTGGAAAACATATAATTATTGTACCACACAAGGAGAATTTGGTCCCAACATCAGGCACATGTAGGGAATATGACCAAGTTTTATAAAAAACATGATTGTAATAGGTTTGGTAATAGGTTTGGGAAGACAGAAGTCCTTGCTGCCCTAAAACTAATGTTGGAAACAATGCTTCTCAAAGGAAGAAGTAAGGGTTGCATAACATTTACTCATAAGAGACTCTACGAATGGTGTTGAACTAAAGTGTAGTTTCAAAAAGAGCAGCTGAAATATGCATATGATGAGATCAATTCCAGTTGTTAACCCATATTATACCAAGAATGCCATTATTTTTCTATATCTCCGAGGTGTTGAAACCATGGATTTTTTTCTTTATCCAAGTTCACCTTAAACCTATGGGAGTTATCTTAGAAAGATCATAGGATGTTTCGCTATTTCTAAAAGCCTTTCATTAAGTGAGACAATAAAAGATGCCTTAAGGTAGAAATATTATTCTTTGGGGACATAGAAACAAAAATACACTGACTTCATCTAGGAAATAACATTAGCATGAAGTAATAAAAGTATGCATCATTTGAAAACACAAACTAACCTTGCACATTTAAAATCTAAACTATGTAGATCTAGAAATGGATTGTTCACCAGCAGGAGACGGAAATAATAAACAGCTCCAACAATCACCTGAAAACAGTGCTGCAACAATGGCAAGTGTGAAGAAAATCTCGTTAAGGTCTTCGTTTTTATAGAACTCTTAGACGTCGCTATAGCGACGGCAAACATTGACTTTTGCGCCCTAGGTCAACTTGACCGTTGTAAAAAGCCAACAAAAAGACGGTGCTGTCGCTATAGCGACGGTCAGGCATGGATACAGTGACGTCCAAGGCTTTAGG
This sequence comes from Pseudotsuga menziesii, assembly GCA_001517045.1. Taxonomy (NCBI): domain Eukaryota; kingdom Viridiplantae; phylum Streptophyta; class Pinopsida; order Pinales; family Pinaceae; genus Pseudotsuga; species Pseudotsuga menziesii. The sequence continues at coordinate 152,033 of LPNX010578122.1, forward strand.
CGTGGATACAACGACGGCTAAGAGTCCCGGCGTGGATACAGCGACGGCTAGGCGTGGATACAGCGACGCCTTATTCCTGTTACATCGGATTTTACACCAAAAAGTAAGAAACGTGGAAAACCTCCGTGGAAAAATCCGCGCTTTTGTACTAGTGGGTACAACAAAATATCAACAAAAGAAGGCATGTAAGTAGCATAACGACTGGAAAACGATAGTAATACATAATGCTGAGATAGTGACAGGCCTTAACGATCATGGGTACGAGCTCGGTTGGAGCTAGAAGAAACCACATGCATGAAGGAATATTTGTAAGTCAAGTCGTTAATGCCTCCTATTAGGGATTTCTATAATAGGAAAGACAACATGTTGGTTGGATATAGTAAGTCGGTTGAGATAGCAACAAAAAATGAGTTTGTAATGAGTATATATAGAGTTTGTATTGAGTTAGTATTGAGTCTGTATCAATTATGTATGGAATTTCTATGGAGTTTGTAATGGGGTTATTAAAGAAGGAACCCAAGTTGTATGCGGGTTAGACATTCTCCCTATAGTCAGTCTTTGTAAACTCTCATTGGTGGAAAATCATGATCTCTTGGTTGGTAGCTCTGTATTGCTGAGTGCATCAGAGTAAAGGATCTGCAACTAAGTGCATAGAAGAGTAGGAAATGTTGAGTCAATCTAGGTTGTGTGCATATCACTAGTAGAAGTAGAGTAGAGAGAGAACATAGAGAATATCAGAGAGCATGAGAAGGAGGAAGAGTTTGTAAAGTTAGAGAAGAATATCTTGATCAGAGTCTGCAACTTAGTGCACAGACGAAAGGTGCATCTATTTACTCATGCCAAATGAAGAGCACCTTGAGGTTTTTTCCCGAATGGGGTTCCGTGTTTTATTCTGTGAATATGTGTGAATGCTGAAAGTATCTTAGATATATGTGTAAATGTTGTATTGAATGAATGAATGTAGGTTTGCTTGCAAATGAATAGATGTATGATGGTCACATTGTATTACTGGATATGATTATGTTATGTTCCTGTTGTTTATTTAACGAGTTGCATAAGAGAGGCTAGGGAACAACCTAGTTGTTGAAGCACATTGAACAAAAATAATCCACCCTCGGACTTCGTTGAGATCCTTGGTGTAGAGCCAATGCATTAAACACTGTCCCACCCAATTGTGGAAACATGATTCTGGCAGTTACCCATCAAGAGATATTTCTTAGGTGAGACGGCATCTGCATCGCAGGTGATGTCAGCTAAGCTCTTCTCTTTCAGGACAATATCTTAGGATTTGTTGTGCTGAGAAGAAGGGACTGAACATGGGTCGAGATCCCTAGAAAAAGGGACAGAGGGACACAAAATCCAACAGCGACTGAATATTACTTTCCTTGCAACAAGGTCATACAACTTGTATGATTTTGTGTCTTCGGAGTAAACAACAAAAAATACATTTTTGTCCCTTCTTGTCTAATTTATTTCTTAGCTCATCTCGAACATGAGCATATGTGACAACCAAAAACTTTTAAATGATAAAAAATATGATTCATACCTATGCATGCTTTTTGAGGGACTTTATTCTTCATGCTCGTTGTCAGACACTGGTTCATAATATATACAATAGTTGCAACTACTCAACCCAATATTCATTTGACAAATGCTTGGATTCCATCATGTTCACGCCATCTCCATAATGGTTATGTTCTTTCCCTCTACAATAGCATTCTATTGAGGTGTATACCACGCAATGAATTGCTTGTGTATTCCATGGGTCTTGCAAAAATTTAGGAAGTCATTCGAGACATAATCACCACCTTTGTCGGTCCTTAATATTTTGATGTTGTATCCACTTTTCTTCTTCATGAGTTCCTTGAACTGTTGAAAACATCCAAATGCATCATATTTATGTTTTAGAAAATATACCCATGTTTTTCTTGTGAATTCATCCATAAAAGTAAGGAAATTATTGCAACCTCCCATGGATGGTGTATACATTGGGCCACAAATATCAAAGTGCGCAATCTCAAGTGGTGTGTGTGTGTGCTCTGTGTGAATTTCCTACTGGAAAAGTTTCTCTATGCTTGTTGCCAAAAATGAAACCTTCACAAACTCTCTCTGGTTTGTCAATCAATGGAAATCCTTTAACCATATTCTTCATGTGTAGTAGCTTCATCCCACCAAAACTCAGATGTCCAAACCTGAAATTCCACAGGCATGACTCATCCTGAACTGATTCTGATTGAAACATTGCTTGAGTTCCAACTTTGTCTTTTTCTTCCTTGTCCCAATGATTGTATGCTTCTTTTCCTTCTTCCTTGAATGCAACTCATGTATTTTCCTTTCCTTTCATGTCTGGCATTATCCTCAAAGGAAACGAGTGATTTCTTGTCATTCGTACTTTTCCTATCAGTTGGTTGCTTGGATGCAAGTCTCTAATCACACACTGATTGTCTTCCATATAGATTTTGTAACCTTTTTTGTATCATTTTTCCAATGTTCAATAAATTGTGTTTCAAACCTTCGACACAATAAACATCAGGCATAATCTTTCACTACCCCTATTTGATTAGATACCAATAGTACCTTTTCCCAGAACAATGACTTGGACATTATTTCCAAGTGTGACATCAGTTTGAACTGATTTATCTAGACTAGAAAACAAATTGAAATTACCAGTCATATGATTGCTTCAACCTGAATCTAAATACTATATGTCACATGGAATTTCTTGGACAACATTGCATTCAATTGGGGATGCACATGCCAACAAAATTGTGCTCGACGAAGTGTTGGTGTTTCTCAACTAGTTTTGTGTTTGCCTTCCTTGGTCATACTGCTTCTTCCTACATTCATATGCATAATGACCAAATTTATTGCAGTAATGACATTTTATTTTTGACTTATCAAACCTGCGACCACTTGGCTGACTGGGGTTCTGATTTTGTCCTCTACTAGTGACATTCATGGGACTGTTGTTGCATCCTCCTCTAAAAAAACATCTTCCTCTACCTGTAGAGTTATATCTCCCTCCGCCTCTTCCACAGCTTATGGATGTTTGTGCTGCGAATGCACCTTCTAATTATGTATTTGATCTATTGATTCGGTGTTCAATGATTGATGAGTTAGGATTTTAACTCATCAATGGTAAACTGTGATATTTCTATGTTTTCTTTCAGGGACATGACCGAGGATTCAATTTTTTGGGGAAGACTTCCAAGAACTTTTTCAAAAACTCTTCTGTCTTCCATATTTTCTCCATGATATTTCAATTGATTTATCAACCCAATAACTTGAGTATAGAATGAGTCCACTAACTCTGTGTTTTTCGTTGAGAGAGATTCAAAATCTCTTCTAAGGATATGCAACTTAGAAGTCTTTACCTTGTGGGTGTGTGCAAGAAGTTGAGGGACCTTTTAGATGCAATGGTGGAGTGAAGTCAATCACTCTTAATCCAAAAAAAAGAAATCATCCCAAGCAATCCCGAACCTACCAAGCCTAGTCCCAAGGCTGCCAATAGGCATGCCAACTAGGATAGTAAACCAAATCGTGCCTCCATTTTAGTGAACAAAATCGCATGCACGATTTCATTCACTAAAATGGAGGCGCGATTTGGAAAGCCTGTTTTAAAAAATAAAAAAAGGCCGCAGCCATCTTTTTCTCCTCATTGCGTGATTATTGGACCAAGGAGGAGCAAATATCAACTGTGCGAACGCGATTTTGGGTGTGCCAAAGCCCTCCATATCCACCTTTGGATAGACCTCCTCTTTGTGAGGTATTTCCTCATTTCTTTTCATGTTTTTTTCTCTTTCTTCATCAATTTATTTGCCCTAGATTGAAAAATTAAACCATATTAAATTAAATTATGGCCAATTGAAACAAAAACCCAATGGAATTGGCCAATGGAAACAGGAACCCCAATGTAATTGGCCAATGGAAACAAGAGCCCCAATGTAATTGGCCAATTGAAACCGATACCCCAATTTAATAATAAAAATTAAATAATTTTGATTATTTACCAAAATTCATACCCAAAATTCCCATGCCCAATGGAAACCAAAACCCCAATTAACTCAAAAAACAAATGAATTTCACTTTTTCCATATGCATATTCACAAGGATCCTTGTGAATCCATACCAAAATCTACAAATATGCAAAGTTTGTCAAGCACATTGCAAGTTTGCATAAGTAATTTACATGCCCAATTTAATCCAAAACCCCAATTAACTCATAAAAAACAAATGAACTTCACTATTGTGAATCCAAACCAAAATTAACAAATACACAAAGTTTGTCAATTATGTTGCAAGCTTGCATATAAAACTAAAAAAAAATCAAGTAGAATTCATATATTCCCCTAAAATACATAAACAAACATGGTAAATCCCTTGCCTCTATCTGAAATATCGAAGTTGCTCTTCCAAGAACATCAATAAACACCTTAGAGTTTTGATGAAACTTCTCGAAGTTGCTCTTCCAGGAACATCAATAAACACCTTATAGTTTTGATGAAACTTCCCAATCCAAGTGTCAAAATAAGGTATAGAAGCTTCCCATGCTTTTAACAAATATTTCATCTTGAATGAAGGGTACTTTTTTGTTACTTAGGTCAAGACAACAAAGTTCAACAATAGACTCTATGAACGTGAAGATACATAGGTAGGTTGATGTATTTGATTAAACATGCCAATCACATACTAGATCATACATGATATTTAATCCAGTGGAACCCTTGCAACCATAAAATCCATAAAGTTCTGCTAAATAGCCTTTGGAGTCCAAAAAACATCACACTACAACAAATAATTACATATCTAACAAAATCATTGTCTATACTGGGATTTTATTCATCAACAGCACATTATGCTGCCTATTCTATGGTCTAGTTGTTGCCTCTACCTGCAATCTGGGAGCTAGTCCTACAAATACAATAATCATCACCTCACAATTTCGCCGAAACTTCATAATCCAAGCCTTAAAATAAGCTAGAGGAGCTTCGCAATCAACATATGCACTTAAGACACTTTATGTACACATGCATGTACTTAAAAATTAGAATTAATACTTGAATTTAGGACATAAATATGAAATGAAAAAATGTTAAATGTTTATTCTTTACTGTAAAATTCAAGATCAATTTTTAGATTTACATGATAGATTTAGTTTATATGTCAATAGTTATATAGTTTTCAGTTCTTAGATATGTCATTATATCATGTGTTTATATTTCTAATGATATTTTATTTGTATTTATGATTGCAGTGGCTACTATGGATCATAACAATGTGGAGATACTGAGGTTTATTGTCCATTTGAGAGAGATGGGTTCGGCTTGGAGGGGTGGAGATGAGCTCTGCCGCTCCTTGTCAGATTCATTGTTGTCTATTGTTGATACGATCGCAAGATCGAATGATGATTTGTATAGCATTGCATATTACAGGGAGAGGAAAAGGCAACAATATGCTGATGGGTTGAGTTACAACGAGGTAAAAAAGATGAAAATAACAAAACAAGCCATCTATTCATTGTTTAGACTGCCTGGGACAGATGACATTCCGGAGATCAGCAGGCCACATATTTCTATTGAGTGGTGTACTTTTCCACCCATCAGAGACAATTGGATGGATAGGTGGTACATGGTTTTTGACATTCCCCCTCACAAAAATAGGGAAGTACCGGTGTACTTCCTCCGAAAATTGTATGCAGAGTTTGTGATGGGGAAACATGTCAACTATTTTGACATGTTGGGCTTCCAGGGAGTTGGTAGGGGGATGCCCCAACACCGATCCCATGCTAGGCATAGAGATGCCAATCCATAGATACCTACACCCCATGCCCAGCTACAGAGGGAAGACATCCCTCCTGCACATGACATGGTTTCGCAGACATAGGATGCATTTTTTACTCTACCTAAGATGGTCTCTCAACACACAACCACTATTGACCAGAGAGCGCCCTCTTCCTCTGCTGGTGTACAACCACCAGCTTCTGGTGGTGGAGGTACATCTGTTGGTGGGGATATACCGACATCCCATGTGCCTCAGAGCAAGCCACATGTCTACACATCGTGTGGGGGACCCTGTTATGGTCCTAGACCAAGACATGGTACCACTACAATGATTGGTGGTCAGGTAAGGACATTGTTTTAAAACTCCATTATTGTTCAATTTTTAATTGTTCCATACTATATCTAACATATTAAAAGATTCGTAATATATATGCAATATTTACTCTTGCAGGAGATTGATGCCTCTCATGGGGGTGGTACTGCACCCGGTGTAGTTGTACCTGAGGCCCAAAGAACCACAATTGAGGTAATATTTAAACACTCGTCATTTTGTTATTACATATAATTTTGTTAATGCATGTGTTAGTCTTGATTAATTTATCAAAATGTCTAATATTTACAATTTTTGAAGTTGCAGGAACCCCACTTAGAACGTGATGCTAGAGACATTGATATCAACGACATAGTCCAAGGTGGAATTTACGACTACTTGAAGAATGTAAGTACATGGGTTATGATTGAATATTGTTCGAATTATTTAAATTTCTTACTGTACACTCCTTTATAGATCGCTAATGTAAATATAATTTTTAAACTTGCAAATGTTAGAGGCATCTAAAGAGGGGCAAGAAATTGATGGAAGCGGTCACTCCCATGGTGGAGATATGTCTCAGGAAGGGGTAAGTATATTACAACATGTTATTTTTTCAGTACATATTATTCCATCCATTCAAATCCATGTCTAACTATGGTAACACTTTATGAATGCAGAAGTCATCGCAGATCCCTACACCGCCTCTTTGGTTTGGATCTCCCCGTAGTCCAAACATAGATAAGGCGGTTGTTTACACCAGACGAGGTCCCTCTTCCTTGAACAGAGTGGGTGTGCATGAGGATCAACCCACTCATCCCATGGTAATGTACACACTTCCAATGGCAGTTGTCGGTTAGCTATGTATTCACTTCACAAGTGTTTTTTCTTAATGTTATTTTCGCATGTTTACAGCATCAGGATGTAGAGTCATCCGTGCTAGACCTTAGTGGGATTGTTGATGCTGCTGTCAATGCCACATCTACAATAGGGATAAGTCACAGTGAGGTACATCTACTTGAATATTTGTAATTGTACATTTCATTTGTATTGTTTCTGGACATGCACGATGTCTAATGATTTAATCATTTGGTGAATGTACCCACACCCTGGTAAATTAGTGCACGCAACTGAGGTTGATGTTCAACCTACGACTCCTCTTACTATTGAAAAGTACCAGCCTCATCCCCTAGAAATGGTTTTTTTGGTGAGATGTTCATTTTTTACATTATTGATTAGTACTTTCTCATTCATGTACATGTTGGTAATTCTTGAGATAATTGACATTTTTTTTTATTCATAGAGAAGCATGGCAGAGAGGCTCACTGCAAGGTGGAGGACAGTAGAGGCTCCTACACCCTCCACACCACAGGCACCTATACCCCCGATGGATGCAGTGAGTCTTTGTTTTATTTACAATTGAGTCATATTTTAAATTTTCAAACTTTGTTATTGATGGACAGTACTGGTTCAGTTACCTGATCAAGAAATATTGTCATTGATTTGCAGTCACCAGAGATGCACAATGGTCGTAGACAGAGCCGAAGAGCATTAGGGTCCAGGAAAAACAAGAGAAAGTTAGAATTTTTATGTGTTAGTCTAGGACAAATATGTATTTTTATGTACAATCCGGAGTTAAAGTATAGGGGCGCGGTCCAGGACAGATGTACTTTTGTTTGCACATGTACATCAAATATGTTTTTGATACATGTACATTGACAGGCCATAGATAGGCCTTATATTTTTGTATTATAACTTTCATGGTATAAAAAATATTTCATATCAAGGCTCTTGAGATATTCATGGTTCAGTCTTTTAAGTGTGATTATACATGTGTGGCAAAGAATGTTTCTATTTGTAATGTTTCCAATTTTTTATAGATTTTACGATTGTATGGAGATATCAGTTATAAATTTGAGAACAATGCACAATTACAATAAATTACGTAATGACAAAAATGTACATTTTAATTGTTTTTTACCACGATCCAATTGCATATACAATGTTATATTAACAATGTCATATTGTATTCAAAAAGATGTAACATAGGTCTAATACACATTTAAGCACCTAGCACAACTAAGAAACTGATCCAACTTGGTGGAATACAAAAGCACCTTACCCACATAACAACCTAACAAACGTTTAAAGGATGCACGAAGTTGACACACTTAAATGATGCGCCAGTGTGGTCTACATAAATAAAATTATTTTTTTGGCATGATGTCTTTCATCTAACGAATACATGGGATACACATCAAACCTAAAATTATCCGAGTATTATAAGGTTGATTCAAAGTAATGGTTATGACTATATCCTGCACATTATTTTATCATTTTGTTAATGTACATGGCATTTGAGGAATGGCCTCGAGTAACAACTTTGAAAGAGATGAAAGTTATGTGTGATTAATGTACATGGCATTTTCGAAGCATTCATAGCGTGAAGATATATATATTTTGTAATAATGGCATAATAGAATGGCCACTTGTTTCTAAACATAAACATGTTCCATTACATGGTTACTGACGTAATGGAATTTTCTCCTCCTGCATTTCATCGTACAATTGCTCACATCTCTTATATGAGGGGAAGATCTACAATCGCCTTCAATATAACCTTTATGTGCAAAAATTTCACATTCACTTACTGAGCAAAACCCTAGTTTCCAAAATTGACAAAAAAAAAATGATCCCTTGTCCATGGACCCAAAGTAGAGGGCCACTCTAGCACTATTGTGATGTACCAATCCAATGGATCTGACAGTTCATCGATTCAAGCAGAAGTCATCAATCCATGGAACGTTGAATCCCACCTCCCATAGGCTTTTAGGGACACCCGTTGAATCCCTAACCGGGGCATAGAGTGGAAACCGTGCATAAAAAGGGACTTTCAATGGGTCGTGCAAGCGTGTTTAGGTAGCTTTCATGTGGGAACACTAGCCACACGTTCACAGTTAAGGAATTTTCAAAGCCGACCCATATGTGCAAAAATTGGACATTCACTTACTGAGCAAAACCCTAGTTTCCAAAATTGACCAAAATAATGGTCTCTTCTCCATGGAAGCAGATTAGAGGGGCACCCTAGCACTATCTCGATGTCTAAAATCCAATGGAGTTGACGGTTTGTCGATCCAAGCAACGATCATGATTCTATGGCACGTTGAATCCCACCTCCTCCAAACTTTCAGGGACACCTGTTGAATCCCTACCCTGGGCATAGAATGGAAACTGTGCATAAAAAAGGACTTTCGATGGCTCGTGCAAGCTTGTTTAGGCATGTATTATGTGGGAACGCTAGCCACACCTTCATGGTCGAGTAATATGTGAATTTGACCCCTATGTGCAAAAATTTCACATTCACTTACTGAGCAAAACCCTACTTTCCAAAATTGACCAAAATAATGGTCTCTTCTCCATGGAACCAGATTAGAGGGCCACCCTAGCACTATCCCAATGTCTTGAATCCAACGGAGCCAACAGTTTTTCTATTCGAGCAACCGTCATGATTCTGTGGCACGTTGAATCCCACCTCCTATAGGCTTTTAGGGACACCTGTTGAATCCCTACTCAGGGCATATAATGGAAACCATGCATAAAAAAGTTCTTCCGGTGGGTCGTGCAAGCATGTTTAGGAATTTGTTATGTGGGAACACTAGCCACACCTTCACGGTCAAGCAATATGCAAATTTGACCCCCATGTGCAAAAATTTCACATTCACTTACTAAGCAAAACCTTAGTTTCCAAAATTGACCAAAATAATGGTCTCTTCTCCATGGAACCATATTAGAGGGCCACCCTAGTACTATATCGATGTCTTAAATCTAACGGAGCTGACGGTTTGTCGATTCGAGCAACGGTCATGATTCTGTGGCACGTTGAATCCCACCTCCTACAGGCTTTTAGGGACACCTGTTGAATCCCTACCCAACGCATAGAATGGAAACCGTGCATAAAAAAGGGCTTCCAGTGGGTTGTACAAGTGTGTTTAGGAACCTGTTATGTGGGAACACTAGCTACACCTTCACGGTTGAGCAATATGCAAATTTGACCCCCATGTGCAAAAATTTCACATTCACTTACTGAGCAAAACCCTAGTTTCCAAAATTGACCAAAATAATGGTCTCTTCTCCATGGAACCAGATTAGAGGGCCACCCTAGCACTATCTTGATGTCCTGAATCCAATGGAGCCGATGGTTCATCGATTCGAACAACGCTCATGATTCTGTGGCACGTTGAATCCCACCTCCTACAGGCTTTCAAGGACACCTGTTGAATCCCTACCCGGGGCATAGAATGGAAACCGTGCATAAAAAAGGGATTCCGGTGGGTCATACAAGCGTGTTTAGGCACCTGTTATGTGGGAACACTAGCCACACCTTCACGATTGAGCAATATTCGAATTTGACCCCCATGTGCAAAAATTTCACATTCACTTACTGAGCAAAACCCTCGTTTCCAAAATTGACCAAAATAATGGTCTCTTCTCCATGGAACCAGATTAGAGGGCCACCCTAGCACTATCCTGATGTCCTGAATCCAACGGAGCCAATGGTTTTTCAATCCAAGCAACGCTCATGATTCTGTGGCACGTTGAATCCCACCTCCTACAGGCTTTCAGGGACACTTGTTGAATCCCTACCCGAGGCATAGAATGGAAACCGTGCATAAAAAAGGGCTTCCGATGGGTCATACAAGCGTGTTTAGGCACCTGTTATGTGGGAATTCTAGCCACAAATTCACGGTCGAGCAATATGCGAATTTGACCTCCATGTGCAAAAATTTCACATTCACTTACTAAGCAAAACCCTAGTTTCCAAAATTGACCAAAATAATGGTCTTTTCTCCATGGAACCAGATTAGAGGGCCATCCTAGCACTATCCCGATGTCCTGAATCCAATGGAGCCAACGGTTCGTTGATCTGAACAATGGTCATGATTATGTGGCACATTGAATCCCACCTCCTACAGGCTTTCAGGGACACCTGTTGAATCCCTACCCGGGGCATAGAATGGAAACCATGCATCAAGAAACTATTATATTTAAAGGTTTCAATGATCTCACTACATGCACACTAAACTCAACTTCATGAATCAACATGATTTGAAGCGTAAGTCCACCGGATTTGAAAAAGTTGACTTGGACATTAGATTGATTTTGAATTGAGCTGTGACAGTAAGATAAGATTAGGGTTAGGACTAGGGTAACCTAGGTAGGGTTATGGTTATGGGCCATGCATGTTAAACAATATACCCTAGTTAGGGATAGGGTTTTCCAATTTTGGCCTTCATTGGCATGAAATGCATTGTCTAGCTTTGGCCCAAATCTCTTATTATCTTTTATTATCTTTTAAGTAGAAATTAAACTTTTAAATAAAAAAAATGAGATGAAATTCCAACACTACTATGCACTACCCCTTTGGCAATGGACATGCGGGTATAAGAGGTGAGATGTCAAGAAGGAAATTATACAAGCCTTAAAACATAATTTTATCATTTTAGCATCTTGTTTCCATCATCCTAGTTGTATATATCGGCTAAAAATATTGACAATATTAACTACTTGAAAAATTAGGGTTTTAGTCCTGTAAGAGAGCCTATAAAGAACTTTGATAGGTATGACCTACAGAGGTACATGTATGTATTCTAATGTTATGTATATCATGTGAATGAGATCTTGAAATGTTCATATGATTGATATATATGGTTTATTGATCATACGTAAAATTTGGCATGTTCATTAACTTGACATACAAGAGAATTTTTGGCATATTTATAAACAACATTATGGAAAATTCCACATATCAAGAACAAAAAATTGACATATTCATAAGAAACATACATGGGAAAATTAAAATTATGATACATACCTCATCATGCTAGATCCCACCTAATCTCATACAACCAAGGCCTTCGGATCATCTCTTATAATGATGGTCTCCATTAGTCTCTCATGCTATGTATCCGATAAGAAGTAGCGTACAAGAACACAAAACTGACATATTCATAAGAAACGTACATGGGAAAATTAAAATTATGATACATACCTCATCATGCTAGATACCACCTAATATCATACAACCAAGGCCTCTGGATCATCTCTTATAATGATGGTTTCCATTAGTCTCTCGTGCTATGTATCCGGTAAGAAGTAGCGTACAAGAACACAAAATTGACATATTCATAAGAAACATACATGGGAAAATTACAATTATGATACATACCTCATCATGCTAGATCCCACCTATTATCATATAACCAAGCCCTCCAAATCATCTCTTATAATGATGGTCTCCATTAGTCTCTCGTGCTCTGTATCTAGTAAGAAGTAGCATACCTTCGATGAATTCCAACTAGGCATTGTTCGTACTTGGAGGTTTGTACCAATGATTAAATTGGTAAAGTGATACACACTTGCACCTGGTTTGTAATCTCTGTAAACATATCCACCCTTCTTTCTTGCATTGTTGTCATGTGTAAGATATTCACCTTTAACAACCATAGACCCTATGGGGAAGTGGTTGTTTTCATCATCAGTCATGGACATAATGAGGGTTTGCTTTCCCTCTATACAACGTGCCAACTAGTAATCACCACCCCATTCACTATCTTTTGAGGCAACCGCTGTGTATATGTGTCCTGCATAGTATGATTGTAGGTATACGATCAAATATTTTGTGTGATACAAGGCCATTAATGTGATTTTCAAGACTACGTAAATTTTACAAAAAAATGTTAAGGAAATGCATCATACCATGTTGTACAAGGTCTGATACATGATCAAAATCTATAGAAATAGACGATTGGTCTTCTTTTGACGAAGTTAACTCAACAATTTCATGCTGATCAAGTGGAAGTGATATGCAATTCCATCCATCAACCCAATCCAATGATTCACACACATCCCGGTCACCATCACAACAAGGCGGGAAAAAACAAGCGAGTTTTCTGGTCCAAATTTCAAATACTGGGTTATCAAAGCTTTGAACCGAATGAAAGCCATGAGTCCCATGAACAGTATTGCATTCCCATGCATGTGAACGATCTATGTCTACCACCTCCCAAAAAAATTTTTCCACATGTCTCTTTCTTGTGGATTCTACTTGCATAGCTGATTCCTCTCCCATTACTGACGTGCACCACCTGACTATAGATTGAGCATTTTGAATAGTAGATATTGTAGATAATTTCAATTCCTCTCTTCGTAGGGATGTTTTGACACATACTTCAGCTCCATCATGCTCTCCTTTTCCATGCCCAGTCTCAAAATAGTTCCACATATGTGGAACTTTGTAGTTTTTATGCAATGAACACAACCATTGAAATATGCATGCATTTTTTAACTGACCAGCACATCCATCAGACCAAATCCAGTGTCGATCCATCTATATGTTCCTGCCCTTCAAATGATCATAGAACATGATGAAGCAATGACGTACATATTGGAAGTCATGACACCTATCCTCACTTATGTAGAAGTGATATTCCTTTAGAATTTCTCTTTGCTCTTCACTATTATTTGGGCCATGCCTATATGTGATATGCACCATCAAGGAAACCTGCTCAGAGTGATAATACTGACTTTGGATCTCATTTTGAGGTTGTAGAGTGTAGTTCTTGGCAAAATCAACAACTGAAAGTATAGTACCACGAGGAAATGTATCTCTGCATATTCTAAACTTCTCATCCTACCATAGTGCCAAGTGGACATGATGAACATATTGACGTGTATTTTCAATAAATTCCTTGACGAAGACAGTAACTTGTACCTGTTGATACAAAATGATCTCAATATCAAGTTTTTTTGTAAGTAAGGAATGAAATGCAACTGTTCAAACATAAATTTATAGATAAATGCATGTACCTGAGATGTCACCAATTGTATTTTTTTGCTTTCTTTCCCTAGGACTATTTCATAGCTGATATATTTGAAACTTTTCATGCCTGTAATCATATTCCCAAATTCATTGTCTCCAGTCTCGTGCATACATTGGCTCAATAATGCCATTCCATCACAGTTGGAGCAAGTTCCATCCAAACAGGATTTTGCATAGTAAGTTTGCCCCTCAGGCCTATTACACATGATACTATGAATGAATTATCTTGATGAGGTCAGTGGTATTTTCAAGGAGCAATCCTGCACATGGTTAGTATGCAACACACAATGAATGTAGAAAAATGTTTCATAGTAATATTCATATTCTACATGGTATCTACAACAACAAGTTTTACAAAGAGTATTTATTCTAACATACCAGGGCTTACATTTCTCAAAAGATATTTGCCCCAAATTCAATTGTCTATGTTCATTCCTAAATTTCTCGTATAGTTCTGTCTGTGTTATATCAAGAAGATGCTTAATATGTGGTTCACGGTCCTTTGAACCCTTTCTCAGTTTTAGTACATCCTTTCGGTTTGAAGAAAACCTTGTGTGATCATGCCAAAAACTCTGCACTAGTCCCTTTACTGCATCAACTAGCTTCATGTCACGACGTGGAAACCGACCAATAAAGGCCCAAAAATATGTCTGGGATGTTGTGTCAAGATGTTCTCTTCTAATAGAATACCTACGGAGGGTTTTTACATTCAAATTAACTAGTTTAGATGTAGGATTGAGAAAACGAAGGACCCTGGTGTTCTTATTTACAATTGCTTGTGACAACACACGACGAGTCGCATTGCGGTCCTTTGACTATGTGTTCTTACCAATTTTACCAAAGGCATCTACTAAGCTTTTAACTATATGAAAACTTGGTCTAGAAGGCTTTATCATCTTTATCCCTAACGATTCCTAACACTATTCATGCCCCTAGATTTTAACAATGATAAAAATAATCTACATTTATCTCCATCACATTTAGAAACAAAATATTTATTTAGTATCTGTTGAGTTTGATAAGCAATACTACGTTTAGATAGCATACCTTCAATGGAATTGAGGAGTCCTTCATCAACTTGTATATGCTTCGAAGTTCTTCGATGTGTGCTTTCTAATGGAGGTAAGGGGGTTGGATTTCTATCATCTAGTGCATCAACAATATGCTCTGGTGTTTCAGTAGCAACTTGTTGTCCTTCATTCTCTTCCTGGTAGTTGGATGGTGGAAGTCCAACATCCTCATCGATGGTCTGGATAATATTTTCTTCTTTAACAGTAGGCTCCATGTCCAACGCCTCTTCAACAGTAGGCTCCATGTACAACGCCTCTTCATGAGCTTCATCTTGAGATGGTAACTTATCACTTTGACTTGAAGTGGGATTTGAAACATCCCCTAATGAGCACCTACGTTTTGCTTCTTGAATACTTCCATGAGGTGCTTATTCAACAACTATTGTGGAAATTGAAGGTCCCTCTAGTGAATGCTTCCTTTTTTCTTGTGCTGGATTAATAGGATGAACCACCGTATCCTCTATAATTGGATTTGGATTAGTTTCCAAAGAAAGCCTCTGATTCATCATGTCTATTCTTTTCTTTTCTTTCTCTTCTTCGATGACTTCTTGAGGTCTCTTCTTCCTTGCTGATTTTATTCCTCGGTTACGTACATTCCCCATCACCACACTGAACAATGTCAATATAGTTTGTTTTTGTTGCTCCTCAATTACAAGCTTTGAAACCTTTAACTTGCTTTATAACTATTGATCCTTCAAGGTGCTTCATTCTTCCTTCTCAATTGTTCATATTTCCCATCAAAACAATATTGAATGGGAAAATTTACATTTGGTTCTCTTGAATAATAAGCAAATGAAAGTTAAATCATAAATTGTTCCTCAAGCTGATTTTCTTGTACAATTGTGTATATCCACCATCACCATGAAATGACATTGAAGCTTGATATCTTATCCTGTGTGCTCCTCAACCATGAAAGATATCCTCAATTTTTCACCTGCATAACAAAAAGAATGATGGAGAATCTGTAATTTGTGAGTATTTTCACAGGTGGGCTCGTGCTCCTGAAAAAAAACGTGCAGTAATGGAATAAATTCATAAAAGCAGAGTGAAGTTGCTCTCGGACAAAAACAATTCACTATTTTTACAGTCCCAAAATGCGCATGCGTTATATAGAGTAAAAACGTGTACGCGATTTGTTTAAGTATAACACGCACGCGATATGGTTAAGCACAATTAATAGAGTGGGTGCATGGCCAGGGCAACGAATAAGATCATAACTTCCCAAATGTTTTCTATGGCTAGCAACAAAACAAATGTTTTTAGTGTTCCCTTCTTTTCATGCATATAAATGTTTCTCTCTATAGCCCCAATAATCCCTACATATCCCTATCTCTTTCTAAATATACCTCCCTCATTCTCT
>LPNX010578122.1:170931-189183 GCA_001517045.1 Pseudotsuga menziesii
CATGGTGATGATGAGGATGAGGATGGTGATGATGATGACGATGAAGGTGATGATGATGATGAGGATGATGATGATGATGATGATGATGATGATGTTGATGTTGATGATGATGACGATGATGGTGATGATGATGTTCATGATGTTGATGTTGATGATGATGATCATGTTGATGATGAGGAGGAGGAGGAGGAGGAGGAGGAGGAGGAGGATGAAGATGATGATGATGACAATGGTGATGATGATGTTGATCATGATGACAACGATGGTGACGATGATGTTCATGATGATGATGATGAGGAGGAGGAAGGTGATGCTAATGATGAGGATGAGGATGGTGATGATGATAGATGATCAATGATCAATGATCATGGTGATGATGAGGATGAGGATGGTGATGATGATCAATAATCAATGATCATGGTGATGATGAGTATGAGGATGGTGATGATGATCGATGACCAATGGTCATGGTGATGATGAGGATGAGGATGGTGATGATGATGAGGATGATGATGATGATGATGATGATGTTGATGTTGATGATGGTGATGATGGTGTTCATGATGTTGATGGTGATGATGATGATCATGTTGATGATGAGGAGGAGGAGGAGGAGGAGGATGATGACGATGGTGATGATGATGTTGATCATGATGACGACGATGCTGACAATGATGTTCATGATGATGATGATGATGATGAGGAAGGTGATGCTGATGATGAGGATGAGGATGGTGATGATGATCGATGATCAATGATGATGGTGATGATGAGGATGAGGATGGTGATGATGATCGATGATCAATGATCATGGTGATGATGAGGATGAGGATGGTGATGATGATCGATGACCAATGATCATGGTGATGATGAGGATGCGGATGGTAATGATGATGATGATGAAGGTGACGATGATGATGAGGATGATGATGATGATGATGATGGTGATGATGATGTTCATGATGTTGATGGTGATGATGATGATCATGTTGATG
The DNA here is from genome assembly GCA_001517045.1 of Pseudotsuga menziesii. NCBI lineage: Eukaryota > Viridiplantae > Streptophyta > Pinopsida > Pinales > Pinaceae > Pseudotsuga > Pseudotsuga menziesii. Next base: position 171,927 of record LPNX010578122.1, read on the forward strand.
ATGAGGAGGAGGAGGAGGAGGATGATGAAGATGATGATGATGATGACGATGGTGATGATGATGTTGATCATGATGACGATAATGGTGACAATGATGTTCATGATGATGATGATGATGATGATGAGGAAGGTGATGCTAATGATGAGGATGAGGATGGTGATGATGATCGATGATCAATGATCATGATGATGATGAGGATGAGGATGGTGATGATGATCGATGACCAATGATCATGGTGATGGTGGGGGTGAGGATGGTGATGATGATCGATGACGAATGATCATGGTGATGATGAGGATGAGGATGGTGATGATGATGATGATGAAGGTGGTGATGATGATGAGGATGATGATGATGATGATGATGATGATGATGTTGATGATGATGACGACGATGGTGATGATGATGTTCATGATGTTGATGGTGATGATGATGCTCATGTTGATGATGATGATGAGGAGGAGGAGGAGGAGGAGGAGGATGAAGATGATGATGATGATGACGATGGTGATGAGGATGTTGATCATGATGACGATGATGGTGACGATGATGTTCATGATGATGATGATGATGATGATGATGAGGAAGGTGATGTTGATGATGAGGCTGATGATGATGATGGTGGTGATGACGATGATGATTAGGATGATGACGATGATGATGATGATGTTGATGTTGATGATGACGCTCGTGATGATGGTGTTGATGATGTTGATGTTGATGATGAAGATGATGATGATGATGAAGATGGAGATGATGATGAACATGATGATCATGGCGATGTTGATGATGATGATCGATGATCAATGATTATGGTGATGATGATGGTGATGATAAGGATGAGGATGGTGATGTAGGTGATGATGATGAAGATGTTTGTGATGATGAAGATGTTTATGATGATGACGATGAGGAGGATGAGGATGGTGACGATGGTGATGATGATGGCGATGATGATGATGATGATGATGATATTGATGATGAGGAGGAGGAGGAGGAGGATGTTGTTGTTGTTGTTGATGATGATGACGACGACGATGATGATGATGATGATGACAATGGTGATGATGATGTTCATGATGTTGATGGTGATGATGATGATGAAGATGATGATGATGATGAAGGTGATGATGATGATGAGGATGATGAGGATGAGGATGATGAGGATGATGTTGATGATGATGATGATGATGATGACGACGCTGGTGATGATGATGTTCATGATGTTAATGGTGATGATGATGATGATGAAGGTGATGATGATGATGATGATGATGATGACGATGCTGGTCTTGATGATGTTCATGATGTTGATGGTGATGATGATGATGAAGATGATGAAGATGATGATGATGACGACGATGGTGATGATGATCATGGCGATGTTGATGATGACGATCGATGATCAATGATCATGGTGATGATGAGGATGAGGATGGTTATGATGATCGATGATCAATGATCATGGTGATGATGAGGATGGTGATGACGATCGATGATCAATGATCATGGTGATGATGAGGATGAGGATGGTGATGATGATTGATGACCAATGATCATGGTGATGATGAGGATGAGCAATGACCAATGATCATGGTGATGATGAGGATGAGGATGGTGATGATGATGATGATGATGAAGGTGATGATGAAGGTGATGATGATGATGATGATGATGATGACGATGGTGTTGATGAAAATGATGAAAATGATGTTAACTACAACGCTCACATGTTTGGATTTTATTAATCGCATGCGCGTTTGGATTTACTAAATCACGCACGCAATTGGCTTTACTAAATCGCGCTCGAGTATTGGTTAAATTCAAAAAAAAATTCCCACCAAATGACAAGGCCGAGCCTCCACCCATGTTTTCATGTAATTCCTATGCCTATGTGTCTACTTTGTACTTTGCTTCGGATTCAACATGCCTATGCCTTGGAGTATGATAAACCATGGCTAATTCAACTTTATATCCAAATTTCCAATATGCTCATGTTTAGCGGTTCGTCTGATTATGCTGCACAGCTCCATTTTTTATGAGATTTTAGAAACAAATATGGTTTTTTTTGCAAATTCTAAATATGTAAATTTTAACAAGAATACATATTTTTTTCTATTTTTTTCTATTTTTTTCTTATTTATCTTCTATCATCACTCCTCAACTCTAAAAACACACTGTTAGTGTTTTGTCCATATCTCTTTCGTTTCTCAACCATTTAAAAAAAAAATTGTATGGTGCACTAAAGAACACCAACCTCTACATGTTATAAAAAACCCACTTCCAAATAATTGCATTAAGACATTCAAACGCTGCACCCACAATTGACGTACCATTTTCGAGGTTTGATCTCTTAGATAATTAAAAACAAATTTAAAAATATTATTTTTATTATTGGAAAAATAGTCGTGCACTAGTCCTATATGTTGTCTATATGTATACCGGTTTTCGTAAGTTTATTCCATCATTTAGACACTCAGATGCTGCACCCACAAAAACATATACCTTATAATTTGTCCCAAAAATAAAAAGTTCCCATTAAAAAACATCTAACTTTATATAGTTAACAACATTTTAAATAGAAAAAAAATAGATATTTGGAAAGCTCATTCAATTTCCTACATTTCTTGTTTTTAACTGATCGCAAGATTCATTGTGTAAGTGTCTCAAAATATCCATGCAAGTTGACGGATGTCTGTTTTTTTAGTTTTGTATTACATCTAACGCGCCAAAAGAGACCCTCAATTTCTTGCACACACCCTTGTCCAATCCTTGATAGGCGGTTTCCAATGTATCCCATGCTTCCTAAGTTGTCTTTACTGCTACTATTCCTTGGAGTATGCTTTCATGCATGGTTTGATGTATGTAGAAGAAAGCCTTTTCATCTTCCTTCCTTTGTTCCCTCAGCGCATCCTTCTTAGCTTGTGTGAGATTATTATGTTGCCTGATGGTTTTGTGTAGCCATTTTGGACTATCTCCAATACATCTTGTCCTCTAAAAAAAGGTTAGAGATCAATACTCATAATTCTTTCATGAGAAAATTGGAGTTTGTAAGCTTGATATATGTGCACCAGAGGTGGAAGCCATTTTTTTGTTTTTCCATAGAAAATTATTTTTTTCTCTCTTTTAAGACAACGTTTTTTTCCCTAAACATATGAGGTGGAGAGAGAGAGAGCCGTGAAAATAAACTTGAATTACTACGCAGTAAGAAAAATTTTCTCTTTTTTTTTTACGTTTTGGGGCTGCCACACACTACCATTGGAAACCCCACCTTTTACTTCCACCTAAATACTTGCAACACCCACTTGCGACCAACTCCCATTTCAATATGACCACTTTTAGCTGAACTTTATAAAAAATATTTCTTAGTCTAAAGAATTATAATATGAAAAAAACTTAGGATAAACCTCGACACAATTATATTACGACAAGCTCACAATATCATATAACCAAAACTATATATATCTAGTTCTTTGTTATGTGGCCGCAATTACAAACTTGGAAATTTACAATTTCACGTTTTACAAAGCTTGAGCTCTCAACCCATTCCAAAACACAGAAGCTCAAAAACTTCTTAAACTCTTATAAGAGTTTCTTTTTTTTCTTCTCCACACACTCTCTCTCTCTTCATTTTTCTTTATATACAAACTAAAATTTGCTTATCTTTGAATCTACCAACCAACCAACCAACAACATTAATGTCTTGGAAGCTACCAACCAGCATTCCACTGACATAAGATGTAATCTACAAACCAACATTCCACTGACATAAGATGTAATCTACAAACCAACATTCCAAACAAGCTCAAGAGTTTATTATAATCATAGTCCGCTGACAAAAGACTGTCAAGAGTTTATTATAATCATAGTCCGCTGACAAAAGACTGACATAAGATGTAGATCTATGAGTAATTAATATTGACAAGATATGTGAATAATTAATATTTCCAAACAAGTTCAAGAGTTTATTATAATCACAGTCCGCTGACAAAAAAAACTTAATTCTTAGTTTATTATAATCACAGTCCGCTGACAAAAAAAACTTAATTCAAGTTCAAGAGTTTATTATAATCACAGTCCGCTGACAAAAAAAACTTCAATTAACTGAACTTCAATTAACATTTTTATGTAGATCTACAAGTAATTAATATTGACAAATGACAAACTTCGATTAACATTTTTATGTAGATCTATGAGTAATTAATATTGACAAAAGACTGACATAAGATGTAGATTCATGAGTAATTAATATTTTCAACAAGTTCAATTAATATTTCCAACAACCAACACAAACCCACGAAGAAAGAAAGCATGTACCTCTCTCAAAGGCAAAGGAAAGGGGCTCCTAAAGAAGGAGTTTATTATATATGTGTTATTTTTCCATTTTAAAAGTTATTTTTCCTTTTTAAATGTTTAATATTTCCAACAAGTTCAAGAGTTTCTTATACGTGTTATTTTTCCATTTTAAATGTTATTTTTCCATTATAAATGTTATTTTTCCTTTTTAAATGTTGTAGCAGAGAGTTTCTTATACGTGTTATTTTTCCTTTTTAAATGTTGTAGCAGAGAGTTTCTTATACTTGTTATTTTTCCATTTTAAATGTTATTTTTCCTTTTTAAATGTTGGAGAAGAGCTTAGTTAAACATTTTTCTTATATAAATGCCTATAAAATTATTGTTGAAACTATAATTACTACACTACCCATTATAGAGGGAATCCTGAACCATTGAAGATGGCATACTAAACCATGAAGCACTGAAGATGACATACTAAACCAAGGGAAACCTTTATTAGCTTGCTTTGAATGATGACATAAAGACAATCTTGGAATATCGTAATCGTAATTATTCCCATTAGTTATAGAAATCTTTGGATGATTTTTTTTAAGAGTTTCGAAGTTGATTTGGTAGTTAGATCTAAACTCATTTAATTATTGACATTTTGATCTTTATGGAAGATCCTTTACTTTGTGGCCACAGTCTATGTTTTCAGGAGAGGATTGCTTGCTACCATTGGTTAGGCAATGCTCTTCGATCAGAGCTACTGCCCATTCTCAATTTCTATTGGTGGTGAGTTCTGTAGAGTCTCTTCGACATCCAATATCTCTCAGATGCAGTTAATTGATTATTATTGATTAAAATTAAAATTGAAATTCTCTGACATTTAATGAAATGTTGTTAATTTATATTATCACTTAATTAAAATTTCCATTGTAATGCTTACATATTTGATTAGGAAAATCTCTGACAATTAATGAAATGCTGTTAATTTATATTATCAATTAATTAAAATTTCCATTGTAATGCTTACATGTGCTAAAAATTACAGTGATCTGGAACGTATGACATTGCAGTGATCTGGAATGTATAAAATCCTTGACAAAGAAATCCCTCCTCACACAAAGAATTCTTGTTTATTATGAAATCTCCAACAAAGAAACTCTTCCCCACACCATCACATGTTGCTCCTAGTTGTTAGGAACGCTCTTCAAATGCATAGCAAAATTGACATATCAAACTACACATTAACTCAAATGAGGTGCTACTTCTGAGATGGTAATGAATCACTAGCAAGACATTTCTGGACAGTAATGAAATCACTAACAGATTTTTAGCGAGACAGTAATGAGATCACTGACAGATTTTTAGCGAGACAGTAATGAGATCACTAACAGATTTTTAGCGAGATTATTATAGGATCGGCGTTTTTGTGTGAAGTCTACTTGTTATGGTATATGGTATTTAATTTGTAGAGATAAATATTTTGTAATTGTCGTTAAGAAGATTATTTAACGCCGTGCACTGTCATTGAATAGAAGTAATAACGCGAATGAATAAACAAATAAGTTTTAAAGCAGTAGGCATGGCAACTAAATAAATCATCTACCCAGCTTAGTATGGGCAAACTTCTAGACTTGTTGATCAAATTAACAGAACATATGTTGAAAACATTATAAACTAGCAAAGCTAGTGCTCGAAATAGAAAGAAAAATAAAGCACACTGCAAATACAATAGACAGATAAGCACATTATCTGCGTTATTGAATGCGAAGTCTCGTAGAAAAAAAGACGGAGACACTTCATAAATTCGAATAGCCAGAACCTCAAATATTCCAAGTCCCATATCCACATTCTCATAATCTGCATCGACAGGTCATGAAATGGGGAAATTATTACAATCTGCCATCACATAGAGGCTTAGCAATCGTGATCATTTGTTCTGCTCGCTACCACCACCAAAAGGGCTCTTCACAGCCTCCATCACACTCTGAGTAGCACCTTTCGCCTGCTCCCCTGCCTGCATTCACATTCACATTCACATCACCCAAACTCAACGATTTCAACACATTCAAAGCTAAGAGAATTTTTAAAATGTAATAGTTAATTATCTGTTGAATCAGCAATTGACAACTGACAATACAATATTTTCTAATAAAATGAGGAACAACTGACACTACAATATTTTCTAATAAAATGATGAAGAACTGACAATACAATATTTTGAACAACTGATAATACAATATTTTCTGATAAAATGATGAACAACCTGTTGGAAGAAAGAGCCAGTTTGTTCCTTCCCCTGCTGGGCTGTACCCATGGCAGACTGACCCATTCCCTTGGTCGCTTCAGTCGCCTGAGAAGCTTTCTGCTGAGTCATATCCTTCATCTGATCACTCTTCTCTTGAGCAGTCCCCATCATCCCCTGGCCAAAACAAAATATAGTGAATACCATCAATAAAAGCAACACCAGTTTCTAAAACAGTAGAGACTAATGAGAATGAGAGAGTAGAAATAATAAAAATGGTTACTTGAGTTGTTTCCTGAGCTTGTCCAGCCTTCTCCTGGCCATATTGCTTGTACTGTTCAGCCATCTTTCTGAATAACAAGACCGATCTATGGACTTCTTCAGGGGTAATGCAGAGAATGCAACGATATGATATTGTTAGATTGCGTTGAAAAGGATGAGAGACGGGGTCCCTTTTAAATAGAAGGGAAAGGGAGCGCCTGAGATTGACACGTCCCTCGCTGTGTGTGTGAGTGGACGCCGCTCTGGACAGCTGTCGCGTCAAACATTGCAGGCGTGTCACCCATGCAACGAGATAGACAGAAACAATAACGAATACTCCGAGCAGACGGTGGGGCGTGCTCTTTACGTTTTATTGTACACTATTAACGTATTACAATTCAACCGTATTAAAAAAACGAGTTTTCTATGCAGGCGACGACTTTTTTTCGTTATTTTTGGTTGTTTTTGACATGTTTTTGGTTATGAATTTTGATGGAATTTTTAAAACTTAAAAAATATTGTTTTAAATTTTACAAAGTGTGGTTGTTTAGGGTTTTTATGTCAGGTGATTTCATTTAAACAAACAACAAAAATTACAAAATTTTGTAAATTAAATTCATCGAATTCGGATTAAAAATCAAAATCATAGTAGATTTTTTCAAAGGAAAAGTGCTTTCTTGTTCAAAGTTCAAACCATGTAAGACGTAACCTTCGAAGATGTCAGACCACACGCCGGCCAAGAAGACACCTACTACCATGTCATCAACAAATTGTGTTTTTTTTTGTAATAGGCATGTGCTTGTAATCATATATATATATTTTTGTGATGTGCCATCTCCAACCTGGTTGGTTGGAATGTTGGAGTGGTTGACAAAATGAATGCAATTTTCACATTTTATAGACATGGTTCTTACTTGCTATGTGGCTCTTCCATAAAGACCATTTTTTCTTTTTTTTAATCCTATCTCACCGTAATTAATTAATGATGAGTCAAATCATTATTTATAAGAAGGTTTAGGGACCTTGGGTTAAATTGGTAACCACCAAGGTTGACAAGTATCTCTAAGAACTTTGATTAATACTAGTTAGAGTAATATCTCCTTTTAGTGGTATCTTTTACTTCCCCCACTAGTAGAATTATAGCTCCTCTATCTCTTCTTCCTCCTTCTTCACTTGTAAAATTGGTAATGTATATCATTTACAATATTCATGGTTTCCTGGACCATATAAGTCTAGCGTCCAACCATTGCATTCATTACATACATAATTAGAATATAGGGTTAAAAACGAGGTGTTACAATTATGTTAGAGAATTCTAGGATTGAACTTTTAGTGATACAATCCATAATCATGACCATAAAGATAAAGAACACCAAAGATTAAAGAGAAAGCATTCTTTAACTCTCATGTTTTCATTTATTCATCATATCTACGCCATCTCTCATTCATCTTCTCTCTTTCTTCATTTAAAGTTGTTAAGGATTTTATTATTATTTATAATGTATATCATTTACAATATTCATAGTTTCATGCACCATATATGTCCAACATTTTGCCACTCCATTCATTACATACATAATTACAACATAGGGTGAAAAAGGGGTGTTACAACAATGCTAGAGAAATTTATTATTGACATTTTAGTGACATTCAATCCATAATCATGACCATAAATATAAAGAACACTAAAGATCAAAAAGAGAGTTTGGACTCCTTAAGTCTCATGTTTTCACCTTTCCATCATATCTCCGCCATCTCTCCTTCATCCTTATATACATATCTATGTTGTCTTGATAATGGACTAAGAATATAAAATTTCTCTAACTCAATGAACCTCAAAGACTTATTATTATGTTTTCATGTTCAGCTTTTCTATTTGTGATGTGAAACCTAAGCTCATGTTGCAGTGACAAAACATGAACCCTCTGATAATGATAATGAGTTGGAGGGCACCCCACCAAGATGGGAGCATCACTAAAAATGGTGCTCTTTTAAAGGCATACTTTGTTATCTCCTACTACATTAATGATTAGTTTGTTGCATACTTTTATCCATCAAGAAGAATGCATTGCATTATTCACTCCTTTCATCCTTTGAGCTATATCTATCTTAGTTTATAATTTTCAATTTGGTAGTTCCTTTAAACTAGACCCATTGTAAGATTATAAGAAGAAATTCGGCCAGTAAATTGAGATATCTATTTAGTGTTATTCATATTTGTGTTATGTTTTTATATGGTTATGGGTTTTTATTACTAGTTCAAATCTGTTATGTATTATCTAGTACGAATGTAATTGATCGAAGTCTGGCCCATTCATAACATTGGGTTTTTTTTGGACGTCTACCTTCCAACCCACACAGATTTTTCAATGTTTATGGTTCTCTTCACTCCATTCCAAACCATGAGTTTTTAGGATTTGGGTTCCTTGACCTTTGTCCACTACCCTAAAATATCTTATCTTCTATTAGTTCTCTTGGTCATTAGTTGGACTCAAAAAATCTATATTCAACACAAAGATTCATCAATATGGTTTAGTAGGCCCATTGTCAACCTTGATCTACCTAGGTTTTTTGTTATTGGAGGCAACTCTTTGACTCAAAATTCTCTCTTGTGCTATATCTACCTTCTATGTCTCTTCTATATCTCTCCAACAGAATTTTCTTGGTAGCTTAGCCTTGTTCGAATTTACCCTAGCAACATTTTTATCTTAGGGTTTATTTTTCAAATCTCAACAACAATATATTATTGTACAATATTTTCTCTTTGATAATTCCTCCCTACAAATATAACCATTTCGATGAAGAAGACTCCAACCTCATAATTGTATTTCATGAAGGTGCTAGTGCACTTACCAAAGTTCTGCATCACTAACCCAGGACCTACAATACCTTCCAGCGGTATACAATAATATCCTTTCTCAAATATGATGGAAAAATGCATGTAGATATTTGTTATTCTTTAACCCAAATCCTAACAATTGGTTTTAAAACATGCCTAGATATGACTAAAGGTCAACACTTGTTCTTTCAAGAAACTGCATAGAATGACCTTCTCGAGCGTAGTGGCAATCCAACTAAAAAATCTACATCAAGCTTAATGAGGACCATGTTAAGAACCCGTGTCAACCCCCTCTTTATTTTGTTAGTATATTTTGTTGGACACATATGCTTTGTAAGTCATCCCATTAGTATATTGTATTATCCCACATTCATGGGGAGTAAGTAATAGTTGTTAAGTCGTCTAGTTAATAGGTTTCATTATCCCACATTCATGGGGAGTAAAAGTTGTTTAGATTAGACTTAGTGTATAAGTATGTGTTGAGGCTAATGAAAGCATCGAAGAGTTATTTTGTATTGAGCTTGCTCAAAGGAGGTTGCCCCCTCGAAGTGGCCCGTGATTAATAAAATATCTTTGTGCTCCAATATTTCTGTTATATCATGCATTCTCATTGTTTATTGTAGGAGGTTCTCCACATTTGGTATTAGAGCACTTTCTTGGGCTCTTTGGGTGGAATTTCTGGATTTTTTTTTTCTACCGTGCTTCTTGGCGCTGCAAGCCTTATAGTTGCTCTTCTTCTTGCAGCAGTATTATTCATTCGGATCAGGGATTAAACCCTATCCGCTTAACTGTGGGAAGTACTTGGGAATAGCCCTAAAACTCATTGTGAGGAGTACTAAAGGAACCCCGAAGTAGATGGCCATTGAGAGGACCTGCCAAGCGAAAAGGGCAACAACCCCCACCTGATTGACTAGATTCCCATCCGTGAGGAAAACCAAAGAGCTGTAGGTTTTGGCCAAGAAGTTAGCAGTTTTACCTGTGCCGTGAAGTGAGGGGTACTGCCCCAATACTTAAGCCTCAGATAGCCTTGGTGGCTGAGTGACTACCTTTGAACCATCAGGAAGATGAATATACCTGGGGTACATATCTATTTACACTTGATAACATGTAGAATTCCAGAATTGTCACAAATCATTTACTCCATTTCCTGTTGATAAAGCACAACTTTCTAGCACCGCCACAGATCATTTCTTCATTTCTATTTTTTAGCCATATCTTCCTTGATTTAGCTCTGTATCCCTTGAAACTTCACTGTAACCCCCGTAATACCATTATGCATATTCCTTCATTGAGGACCCTATCCCCAATTTCACTTCCTGAAGGCCAAAATTCCATATTTGTCAATTTTTAGGGTTTGTCATAACTTCTCTGATCCTCACCCAATCGCCTTCAAATTTTTCCACAGTGTTCCTTTTCCATTTCTGCTTCATTGTCCCTCTTTGACAAATTTTCCAATTCCTTCAACCTACCTCTGAAATTCACATTTTCTGCTTCTTGTCCCTACGAAAGTGTTCGAAACCCCGTAAAACCTCAATTACCCCCCCAAAATTTTCCCAAATCAAAAATCTCCTTTTCTAAAACCCTCTCCATTTTTGTTTTTCTACCCATTACCTAGAAAAAAAATAAACCTACTTATGGTTGTCACCTGTGCTGGAGTAAATAAAAAAATGGAAGAACAACTTGCCGCCATCAAGTCCAAACTCAAGGATCTAGATAAAAAATTTCTCATCCTCCATCTTCAACATTCACCCATGAACAACCGTCGCTAGCCTGAGTTTTCTGTAGACACTGGGTTCTCGTCGTCTAGCAACTTCCGCGGGCCAAAGCTTGATTTTCCTCACTTCAATGGTGATGATTCGACTGGATGGATTTATAGGGCAGAACAATATTTCAGTCTGCATAACACTTTTGATGTCAATAAAGTCCCACTTGCATCCTTTCATTTGGAACATGAAGCACTTCAATGGTTCCGTTGGTACATCAAGGCTCATGCAGAGCCAAACTGGACAGATTTTTCCCAACTCCTTTTGTAGCGATTTGGACCTAGTGCTTTTGATGACTTCATAGGGGCACCCACCAAACTTCGTCAAACTGGCACTGTGCGGGAGTATCAAATAGAATTTGAGAAACTAGCCAATCATACTGAGGGATTTCCTTATGCATTCTACCTGAGTTGTTTTATCAGTGGTCTGAAGGATGAAATACAATCTAAGGTTAAAATGTTCTGCCCCAACACAATGATGGAAGCCCTAGGGTTGGCTAAGATAACAGAGGACAAGATCAGGGCTCAACAATGCTCCAAATCTACTCTTGTTCCATTCAGACATATGGTTCACCCAAGAACCCAAAATCCGCCAACTCCTAGAACCACTCCTATCAAGCATTTGTTTGAAGCAGAGATGCGAGAACATCAGGAAAAATGGATTTGTTATAATTGTGACGATAAATTCACCTGGAGACATAGATGTGTTGAGAAAAATCTCTATCTCTTGGATGTGGATTCTCCACCCACACCTGAAATTTTTTATAATGCTCAGGATCCAATAGATGATGATGGTGACATTCAACAACTTCCTACTCTAGATGACCAACCAAAGATATCTCTCCATGCCTTAGCCGGAGTCACCACCCCACAAACCATGCAGGTCAGAGGGTTCTTCAAAAAACTCCCTCTTACAATACTCATTGAGTTTGGTAGCACTCACAACTTCATTGACCCGAGGATCGCCAAATAGGCTGATTGTTTCATCCACCCTTGCTCCAGCTTTGAAGTCATGATTACCAATGGGGGCACCTTACCTTGCAAAGGGAAGTGTGGTAATGTGCTCATATCTATGGGGGATTATAACTAGCGCTCTGACATGTTTGCCTTTCCCTTATGGGGATGTGATGTGGTTTTGGGTGCTCAATGGTTATGCACACTTGGACCTATTTTATGGGATTTTGCTGAACTTTGGATGCAATTTTCAATCAATGGTACCAAACACACATTGTGGGGCTTACAACCAGGGTCTCTCAGCCTCATCAGTTCGTATCGAATGGAAAATATTCTTAAGAAAATTTCACATGGTGTCATCGCTCAACTCCATTTCATTCAGATGCAACCTTCAGCAGTCTCAACTACTCCATTGGATCTCCAACAAATTTTGGATCGATATGCATGTGTGTTTGTTGAGCCAGTGAGATTGCCACCTTCCTGACCCAAGGACCATCATATTCCACTCCTTCCTGGAAGTGTCCCTCCCAACATTAGGCCCTATCTCTACCCATTTCACCACAAGACAGAAATTGATATGCTTGTTCGCGACTTACTGAAGCAAGGTGTTATTCACCCTAGCACTAGTTCCTTCTCTTCACCGGTCCTTCTAGTCTGAAAAAAAGATGGGTCATGGTGCCTTTGCATCAATTTTCGAGCACTTAATCACATCACAATCAAGGATAAGTTTCCAATTCCCATTGTTGATGAGCTTCTGGATGAGCTCCATGGTGTTCATTTTTTCTCCAAGTTGGATCTTCGTTCTAGGTATCACCAAATCTAGGTCCATGCGGATGATATCCCTAAAACAACTTTTCGCACACATGATCGCCATTATGAATTTTTGGTCATGCCATTTGGCCTCACAAATGCCCCTTCCACGTTCCAGGCATTGATGAATAAAATATTTTGTCCCTACTTGCGAAACTTCATTCTGGTCTTCTTTGATGATATCCTCATTTATAGTAAAACCTAGGCTGAGCATATCCAACATCTGGATCTTGTATTGCAACTTTTTTGTGATCATCATCTCTGTGCTAAACAATCTAAATGTGTTTTTGGGCAGAAAATTAGAGTATCTCAGGAATATTGTTTCAGCACAAGGGGTTCGTGTTGATCCTGCCAAAATCGATGCCATGAAAAATTGGCCACATCCTCAGACCTTGAAGAGCCTTCGTGGGTTTTTGGGACTTACTGGATACTACTACAAGTTTGTCAAGGATTATGGGAAGATTGGAGCTCCATTAACAACTCTACTGAAAAAGGATGCTTTTGCATGGACACCTGCTGCTGAGTGTGCATTTGAGAAACTGAAACAAGGTATGTGTACCACACCTGTTCTAGTTATGCCTGATTTTTCCAAGCCCTTCACTATTGAGAGTGATGCTTGTGACAATGGACTTGGTGCTATCCTCCTCCAAGACGAACATCCCATTGCTTTCACCAGCAAATCCCCGTCTGGTAAGAATTTAGCTGTATCTACATATGAGACAGAAATGATGGCTATTTTCCATGTCGTACATAAGTGGCATCCTTACCTCTTAGGGAATCATTTCTGCATCAAGACTGATCACTAGAGTCTGAAATATTTCCTGGAACAATGAGTCTCATCCCCAACACAACAAAAATGGGTTAGCAAACTCATGCGTTATGACTACGAGATCACTTACAAGAAGGGTAAGGACAATCTTGTGGCAGATGCTCTTTCCCACACATTTAATGACCATGCTTCTCTTTCAGCTATTTCTATGCCTATTCAAAATTGGTTACAGTATGTTCAGCAAGGCTATGTCAATGACTCTTCCTTATCTCAAATCACCCAACAGTTGGCTAGTAATCCTTCTGTTGTACCGCATTACTCTTGGGATGGTTGTTCTCTGAGATACAAGGGTCGCTTGGTGCTTCCCCATAGCACAGATCTTCACCAGGCTATCTTCTATGAACTCCATGCTTCTCTAGCGGCAGGGCACTCTGGGTTCCTCAAAATGTATGAGCGGGAATGATGTAACTTCTTTTGGAAGGGAATGAAATGGGAAATTCAATAGACGGTTGTTGAATGTGATACTTGCCAGTTCCACAAGGGTGAAACTACACTCCTCCCCAACTTGCTCGAACCCTTTCCCATCCCTACAAAGATTTGGACAGATATTTCGATGGATTTCATCGAAGGGCTCCCTAAATCTGGAGGGAATACCATAATATTAGTTGTGGTTGATCGGATCTCCAAATATAGTCATGTTTGTGCTCTCAAACATCCATATACTACCTCCTCAGTTGCACAAATTTTCATGGACCAGATATTCTGTCTTCATGGCATCCCTTCTTCTATTATCTCATACCGCGACGCAAATTTCACAAGTCATTTTTGGACCAAACTCTTTCACCTCACTGGCACCAAATTGAAAATGAGTTCAAGATATCACCCACAAATAGATGGTCAAACTGAAGTCACCAATAAATTCTTGGAAACTTATCTTCTTTGCTTCACCTCTGAACAACAACATCAATGGGAAAAGTGGCTCCCTCTCGCTGAATGGTGGTACAATACTTCCTACCATAGTGCATCTAAAATGACTCCATATGAAACTGTTTATGGGAAGCCACCCCCAGTGATCCTTCCATACACCCCCCATAGTTCACCAGTTCAGGAATTTGACATGGTTCTTTGAAACCATGATCATATTCTCCACATTCTATAAGAGAATTTTCACATGGCAAGAAATCACATGAAGCAGCAAGCCAATCAACACCATTCTGAGCGCACCTTTCAAGTTGGTGATATGGTTTTTCTTCATCTGCTGCCTTACAAGCAATACTCCCTGAAACTCAAAGGGAATCAGAAGTTGGCTCCAAAGTTATATGGACCATATAAAGTTCTTTAGAAGATTGGGTCTGTTGCTTATAAATTGGAACTTCCTCCTTCTTCTCGCATTAACCCAGTATTTCATGTCTCTTGTGTCAAGAAAGTGATTGGCACCAACATCAAAGCACAAACTGTTTTACCGGAGCTCGATACAAAAGTATCCATCATTTTGGAACTAGAGGCCATCCTCAATCAGCGCACTCGTCAGCTTCACTCTCGGGCCATAACAGAGGTCTTAATTCAGTGGCATGGCATGCAACTATAGGATGCTACATGGGAACTTATCCTTCAGATTCAATAGAATTTCCACATCTAAATCTTTGAGGACAAAGCTTTTTCCAAGAGGGAGGGGATGTTAAGAACCCGTGTCAACCCCCCTCTTTATTTTGTTAGTATATTTTGTCAGACGCATATGCTTTGTAAGTCGTCCCATTAGTATGTTGTATTATCCCACATTCACGGGGAGTAAGTAATAGTTGTTAAGTCATCTAGTTAATATGTTGCATTATCCCACATTCATGTGGAGTAATAGTTGTTTAGATTAGACTTAGTATATAAGTATGTGTTGAGGCTAATGAAAACATCGAAGAGTTATTTTGTATTGAGCTTTCTCAAAGGAGGTTTCCCCCTCGAAGTGGCCCGCGATCAATAAAATATCTTTGTGCTCCAATATTTCTATTATATCGTGCATTCTCATTGTTTATTGTAGGAGGTTCTCCACAGACCACTCCACCAATGACATATGGGGGTTTATCACCACATAAGATTCATTCTACCAAGCTTTCAAAAGATGTATTTACCCTCTAATCTATTCATCAAAATTAATGTTCATGTGGTTATATATGGGATGATTTCAAGGTCAACATATCCAATAGTATATATGTGTTTGCCAATATTTGACAACAACTCCATATTAAGGATAATAAAGAGGTACTTTATGGTTAAATTTAATTATGTTTTCCTCTATATTTTCATCATGAAGTTGAATTGTTTGAGAGAACCACAATAAACCAAACATTTTTCTATGCCCAATCAATGAAAAGTACAAAAATTCCCTTGTTTCATCCCCTTTATTAACTCAAACCCTATCACTAACCCTAGTGCTCACAACCTACCTACCATAAATCCTTGTTCCCATTGCACAACACCCCTATAACATCCTTCTAATATTATTGGTATCATCATTCCATCTTCTTGTCCTTCATGATGGTTCCACTATCATAAAATATCGAATCATGATGGTGCACATGACAAATCTTTACAAGATCAATCCATATTAAAACATTATAAACTAAGGATAAAGCCCTTCAGTATTCTAAGGAACCCCAATCCCCTAATCCTACTCCTCAACCCAATATATTCCATCTTCCAAAGCCCACATAAGCATATCCAACCTTATTCTTAATGGCCAAAGAACATGTTGTAGTACCACCATCATATCTCGTTATTACTCACATTTGTTTAATAAAGTATCTACTAGTTCTCATGATCCTTGACAAGGGAATAAAAAAGAACCTCAATTCCCATAATTTTTTCAAGTGTCTATAACTTTCTTGTGCACCTCATCACTCTCACTACAACAAAAACTGGATTTAGCGCCGGATTTTAGTGTAATTTTTTCCCAATTGTGGTGAACAATTTGGTGCTAAACCTGGTGCTATTGTACATTTTCGTAAAACGCCATCTATTGCATCTTTTTTTCCGTCCTTTTTAACATCCATTTTTGCGTCTATTTTTGCGCCCAATTTTTTGCATCTTTTGTTACGCCTTTATTTCCGCCCAATTTTGCAACTTCTATTGCGTCCTTTGTTACATCCTTGTTTGCACCCAGTTTCACACTCAGTTTTGCATCCAATTTTGCGTCTTATTTTGCTCCTAGTTTTCCATTGAGTCTTGCACCCAATTTTGCAACATGTTTTGCATAAAATTATGTGTCCAATTCTGCATCTAACATTGCATCTAGGATTGCATCCAATTTTCGGCCCAATGTTGCGTCTAGTTTTGCATCCAATT
>LPNX010578125.1:0-13262 GCA_001517045.1 Pseudotsuga menziesii
CGATATATATTTCCACAAACCTTAGGCTTGTGTTTGGGCTCGGGTTATTCCGAACGTGCCATCAATAACACATATGCGTTCTTGATTTACACTTCGAAAGTGCGTTTCTGATTTCCTAAGTGGCACCAAAAAGTGGAACCAACTTCATGCGAGCGCCCTTAAGATATTGATTGTCCTATATAACATATGAAGTTTCAACATGTTTGTTATTAGATCTCAGTTGACCATTTCTATTTACCACTAACTATGTTGTGCACACTTGGTGGGTCTTCTTTTGGGTTCTTGCATGTGTTAGTTTAATTTATATCTTGCTTCCAGTTGTAATGAGGGATGGTTTCTAATTCCTTATGTGTTTCCAACCTTAGTTTTTTTGGGTTAGTTTTGAATTTTGTGATATGTATAATCTCTGAGATTAAATGATTGTTTCGAGAGTTATTTTTCCTCAACATGAATAGAATGGAAAGTTCAATGTTTCTTTATATACCAGCTGGTTTCTCAATAACATATGACTGATTCTTATGTCCCTTATATCAATGGAGGCAGTTAACAGGGAGTGATCTTCCCTAATAACATCATTATTGTTTATTATTTTGTTGAGAGGTTGTTGTTGGGTTGGAGGGTGTGTATTCTTGATTGTTTGATTTTATCCTCCTTTACTATAGATTCATTGTTGATTGTGTCCCATTTTTGTTTTTCTTACAATACCCTTAATTTGTAATAAGTTAAAATAACCTGCATCATGTGGGACGTGCTGGAGTCATTTGTGGTTCTCTAATGAATAGCCAATTTAAGAATGTGTGCCTATGCAATATATCTTAAGAAGTCAAATGTGTGCCTATGCAATTTATGTCCAATAGTTATATTGAATTCTTTATTCCAAGAAATGTAATGACTCTGCGAATTCTTTTTTTTTTTGAATCATTTATGATGCTCCTTAAGCAAGTACACTGTATTTTATGTGCTGAGAGATTCAAAAGTTAATTATATTGTTGTGAAAATTGCTTTGTGATTTGAGAGAGTCATGAAATTTTCTATAACTAAATTGTTGTTGCCCTGGAACACATTAAGAACATGCCCTGCATAAGAGATCATGTGATGCGACTACATATTTGTGAAAAGCAACTAATTGTAGTTACTGCATCAACTAGAAATTCTCATACACATGAAAGGTAGATAACAGAGATAGTTGAACATAAATGTAGGGTTTTTGAAAAATACTGTAAATCATGGTTTTGGCCATGTAAATTGAAAAGGTTTGTGGCTTTGTATGAATGCCTTCTTGTCAATTCTGGTGTTAAAAGAATTGAAAAGACTCTTACCGATGAATGAGAAATGGGGTAAGGCATGATTTATGCTAAAAGTTTGATGTTCTTTGAATTAATAATATGATAAACTGACCACCTATGGAGTGATTGCAGGCATGGAAAATTGTGGCCATCAGGAAGGCCGAAAGAGTTAAGAAGACATGAGAAAAATCTCATGGGCATAAAGTTGTCACCATGAGGAAGTGGTGATGGAGGTAGTGGTTGAAAGCTACCTTGTTTTCCCCCAAGCCAGCGAGGGGCCACTATGCATTCTGGGGACGCCTAGATGTAATAAATTTGGTTAAGACTCGTTCCGCACACATTAGACGACTGTCACATGAGTGGGGGAATCTATGAAGAGAATAACCTCTAGGCACTATGGGGTTGTGCGAGAACGGAGTGCCTCAGCTTGGTGAAGCACCCTGAAGAGCACAAAAGGAGATACGAGGGTATCATCCTTATGTTGGGTGGCTTGAATCGGTACTGGTAGTACTGTTAGCACTTGGTGTGCTGGGATGGAGGAACATCCAGAGAAAAGAATAATGATAAAGCACCCTGAATAGCACAAAAGGATATACACAAAGGGTTGGTATCGTCCTTGTGTTGGGTGGCTTGAATTGGTACTTGGAGTACTGTTGGCACTTGGGGTGCTGGGATGGAGGACATCCAGAGAAAAGAATGATGCCAGAAAAAGGTATGTGCAGTATAGGTAAACTAGTACTTATGTGTTATTGGCAATAGAACTCACATATTGTATAATGTTGGATTTCTAAATTTTACATTGTTTTTCAATTGTGTTGCTAGTATGCATGCATAGGTATGATTTTAAGTGCAGGATCATGACAGGATATACAATCAAACAAAGACGACTCAAAATGAAAGGAAAAGTTATTGAAGGACAAGAACACCGAGAACGGTGTTAATTTTAGGAGGAAAGGATGTACTGTCCCTCCTTTATTCCCTAATCATTTTTGCAATTTTAAATATTATTGTATGAGGGATTTTGGGTGAGGAGCTCAAGTGCCAAGGCCCCACCAGAAGAAACCTAAAAATTTGGCAAAAAATTAATAACATATAGGGGCCAACGATCACATGTGCAACAAGAACTAGGGCTAAGGGATCGGAAAAAAGGGTTCGACAAATAACATTATGATATAAATCATATAATAAGGACGAAAGAAAATGACAAATTAAGTCATCATAAAAGACAAAGTATTTTTTGAAATATATATATATATATATATATAATAAAAACATATGATTACGCAAAGGAGGAGTATTATGATATAAATTATATCATGAGGACAAAAGAAAAGTATAGTATTAAATCCTCCATAAGTTTTGGGCTTTAACCCTGGCATAATTAGAGCAGAGGTTCAGCTTGAATGAGGGAAATAAAATCTTCCCTGAACCTTGACAGTCGTGACCATTTAGTGGCTGAAACCGTCACTTGAATGTGTCCCTTGATATGGGCATGAAATAAGGAGAGGCTCAGAAAGAAAGTAACGGCCAACAACCTTTATAGTTTTGACTTCTTAGTGGCAGAACGGTCGTTTTGACCCAGGCCTTATTTAAATAATTACTTGGTGGGAGAAAGGGGGAGGATTCAAGGAATTCGAGCGAGAGTTCAATCCCCAAACCTGGGCTACGTGTGTATGTTAAGGAGAGATGCTAGTTAGGTATAGAAGGATGCTCATCTGAGGTAGTGCATATGTTATTTTGAGAGATCCAGATACTGCTCTTTCTACTCATGCTAGGTCTGGTGGGTGATTTCAGCCTATGCAAAAGGAATGCAGGTCTATTTTTTTTCCTTCTACGTTGGGTCTCATCCACCTGCCCACACTGAAAGGTAAATGAATCTATAGTTAGATGCAGAATCGTGCTTTGTCTCCTTTCATTTTCTTTTCTTTGAAGTAAATGCGTGAATTTATCGTCTAACCCTACGTGTAAACTTTATCTT
Organism: Pseudotsuga menziesii; assembly: GCA_001517045.1. Taxonomy (NCBI): domain Eukaryota; kingdom Viridiplantae; phylum Streptophyta; class Pinopsida; order Pinales; family Pinaceae; genus Pseudotsuga; species Pseudotsuga menziesii. Next base: position 3,265 of record LPNX010578125.1, read on the forward strand.
CTAAAACCTATGTTTTCATTGAGGCAAGGAGCCTAAGGATAGCGATAGCCTTATTTTTTTTCCCATATCATCGTTTATTCTGGCTTGATATTCTTTTCCTTCATGGATCCTTAATTCATAGGACGGTATGAGTTGTTTCCTCTCTTTTAAGCTACATCGAATTGATTTAACTAGATTCCACGCCTGCATAGTAATGTTCACACCTAGTGGAGCAAATACAGGGTGAATGAAATAAAACTGGCCAGGATCGCCGAGTGTACCATCTTTAAAGCTGTGAAGATAAATTGGAATTTTCTTATATTGTTTCTTTTAACTTGTATACCTGCTCTAATGTTAGTCAACCAGGAGGTGTCCCTTAGAATAATGTGTCCATACTTCACAGCTCTTCAAATTCCTAGCGCCTCCTTCAAACGACCTTCAATGCTCAATACCCTGATAGTATCGAGTTTAGAGTTGGCACTGACTTGGGTTTTAGCATATGATGTAACCACTCTCTTGCTATTCGGAAGGTGGGAGATCATGGGCTCTGCCATTGGAATTCTTGATTTCCTTTGTATCATTTCAAATAACACAAAACCCAATATTATTTACATGAGCAGCTTCTTTCCAAAATTGCATGAGGCTTTTCCATTGTCATTGTGCATTTGTGTACTCCTTCTGACTTCCTGAAAGGTTTATTATATCTTTGTCGGGTTTGTATATGAACACATTGTTCTGGTGCATATATAATAACTACCTCCTTAGTGGCATGGGTGGGTACAGAAAGGTAAAGGGGTATTGGTAACAGAAGGCCTAATGTGTGAATGAAAGTGTAATAGAGTATTGTAAAGGGGGGAGATGGTGGGTATTGTCTTTGTAAGGTTGAATCTTTAGGTGCTTTATGCACACAGGTTGAAGTACCTACTTTTTGTTCGGTGCGTTTGTGTAGAGCACTATTTTTTTTTCAAGTTTTACCAGGTCATTTAACATTTGAGCCTTGTCACAGTAAGCAAGTGGACAACCTTACCTTGCCTTCCTTTAAAGTTTTTCAATATATTTAAAAAGAAATGCATTATTGTGTATTTAGGAATTGAACTTTGTGGCAAGAAAAATCTATATGTTTGTGCAACAAATATTGATGAAATATTGTTCAATACTATAAGTCTATCCTTATCAAATATACTACACATGGCTTATGTGCTTATCGGAATGATATAGAGACGATGACGGATACTGGGATTGTAGATTCAAACCATCAAGTTAGTCAATAAATGCCTTCCCATAAAAATGTACAGTATAAAAAAAAATCCCTCGTAGAAGTATAAAAACGTGAAAGATCATTTTTATCAAGCTGGGTGACTTTTATAAATAGTTATGTCATAATTAACATTCACCAGGTGCCCAAGGGGGCTGTTAAACCCTTTATCAGCTGGTTATAAGGATAAGGATATTGTTTAGTTGCAATAAGATCTCTACGAAGAGTTTTGTGGTATGGTAAACCAGCCAGGGATGAGCCGTGACTTTGTAAGTACTCTATTTATAATAAAAAAATTAAAATAATAACTAATTTTATGGACGTAGCCTCGTGGACGAGGTGAACCACGTGAATGTGTTTGTCTCATTTTGTGATGTTATGTTGTGCACGTTTATTTTTCTTTTTCATAATGATGATGTTATTCCAAGGCTAATTGCTTGGATAGGTTAATAATCATGTTTTTGCAGACACCTAATTCGCAATCACTTCACTTAATGCATTAAGGTACAAGAGGTATTTTAAAGCAAGATTTATATCTTCTAAACAATGTTTAAAGATCAAAATATCTTTTTTTGAATCTTAAGCTAACTTTACTTTGCATTCAAATTCCTTCTTCTTTTCTTTGTTTTATATTTGGTTTGATCTTTGAGTAAGATGCCAAGGAATTGTGAGACTTTACCTTTTTTGTTAGATACCGTTAAGATTTAAAAATAATATATTTTACTACTTTGTGGCATTGACCTACCTTTCAAAACTAAACAACTCTCACACTAATTTTATCCCAAGCTAAAGGTGTGCTAAACTTTCCCTTCAAGTAGTCAAATGACAACTTTTAGTGCTAACATCTTTTGGCATCATTTCTAGGGATGAAATTGAATATTTACCTTGGGAGAATGACCATGATTAGATATGAATTTGATGGTGATATTCATACACAAATTTGACTGGAGATATTTCACCTAGAGGCTCCATGTCCAAAGAATCCACTGGAAAATTCACTAGTTCATAATGTCAATGTCTTCTGATTCTCGAATGAATGCTATAGTAGCTGCAAGGTTTTCTCTTATAAAAATTTGTGTTGTCCATGTTTTTCCAAATGATGTTTCTATTATGGATGAATGGGATATTTTCATTCCAATATTTAGAGATGATAAAAACCACAACCCTATAGAGAATTTTTTTTTTTTTATGTTTCATGAACTTATGTATCAGTTTCGTATTCTCCATGAAGAAGTGCTAATGAAGAATTCCTTATGTATTCCCTTGACATAAATTCCTGACAATGGTACATATCTATACCTTTTTCTAGAATTTTATCGTTTAAATAATTTCATTACATTTTCATAATCACTATAAACAAAATTTTCCAACTGAGCTTTTATTTGAAAATTGTTGTGAAGAATTTCATTCAGGTTTTCAGCATAGAGAAGAGTGTTCTTATAACAATGAGGAAAATGAATTTACTAATGAAGAACTTGTCCAAGCTATTAATGTTGATATATGTAACAATTATTAGGAAAATTATTTTAGTTATTCACATGATCAAGGTCATATTGATCTATGTTCTTATGAGAAATTAGTGTTTATTAAAGACCACATATAGTCAGCAATTGAAGAAGTAGAGATGGTACATCCTCATACTGCTACTTTGAATTATTTTAAATAATTTTGAGTCTATATGAGCACCATCAAACTAATTGTGAATTAGTTTCCCCAAATTATAATGAAGTTCATGTAATTGAAGAATCATTTCAAGAAAACTAGCAACTTGTTTTTAATTACGATCATCATTCTTGACAAGAAACAAAGGTTTCTATGATCCACCTATCTATGATGATTATAATTATCTTGATGATGATAAATTACTTAGGAATCTAGAGGCATTTTCTTTTACTGAAAATTCTTATTAGCAATGTCAAGAAAACAATCATATCATTGTTAATGATAGTTAAGCCATATATGATGAGTATGAAAAATATTTAAAGGAGCATATTTCTATTCCAACTTGCATATAAATTTGTAGAAACCAACATGTTTATGATAGTTATGCATCTTATTCATTAGAATATGATGAGGTATCATATTAGTTCACAAATATTTCTTTCCCCTCAACAATTGAACACGAGTTTCAAGAAATTGGTGAGTTCACATTTGGCATTTTTGAAATAGAATCTAAATAGATAGTTCAACATAATGAAGGTTTTATTAAGCATGATGTGCCTCCTCTTGGTATTGATGAAATTTTATTGCATATTCTTCATTCTTATGATAATATTGTTATTTTGGATGCTACTAAAAAAATTATACCCAAGAAATTAATGAAAAGTTTTAAGGATTAGTTGTTCCCCTTATTGTAACAAAATATATGATGTTTATAAGTTGTTCAAAGGAGCATAACATGATCATAATATTTCCGATGGATCGAAAATTGCATAGAATTTTTTTTTTAACTCAGTTGGAGTTTTCTCATAATCTTCAAGAGTAAATGGAAATTTACATGGAGTCAATTTTTCTAAAGGTTCTAAATATGGTAGGTCTTGATATGCCACTCACTTGCAGTAATGAGTATATATTTTCCATGGAATTTTTGTTGTTGATGTTCTATTCTTTTTGCTTTAGTTTATTGTTGACATGGTTTACAAAGTTTTTTTGAAAAGATGCATTTGTGGTTAGGTTTTTTGAATTGTTTTGAATGGTTTTATATTTAATATCTATACAAGATCTCCCTCATACTTGGATGTAGAGCCCACAATGAAAAAGCATAGGCCTTAGTCAACCCCAAATCTCAAAATGGTTAGTATATGAAAAGGCATAGGCCATAGTCCACCCCAAATCTCAAATAACTAGCACGCTGACATAGTTTGTGGTTGGATCACATCCATAGGGATGAAATGGTTGAGAGATAGTTATGGAACTGAAACAATTTTTGTATTCCTCATATTCTTCTAGTTAAATGGTTCAAGTGTGAGTTATCCATGCCTAGCTACATGTTATCACCGACATTCTTCTTGTTATCCATTTATCAAGTATCAGTTATTATATTCTTTTTATTTTTTATCTCACATTCTTCTAGTTTTCTCCCATGACTTGTTGGTTATCCATTCATCAACTATGAGTTATCCCTACATTTCTACTAGTTATCCCTTCATTAGTTAGCTACTAATTATTTTTTTATATTATTTTTTTAATACTTGTTTATTTTGAATTTTGAACTAATATGAATAACTGATAGTTAAAACATAAATAATCAACAATTGTAATACTGAACTTTACAGTAAAAGAAATAAATCTTACTTATATAACAGAGGAATTATATTAAAATCAACTTCTTTCATTTCTTTGTCAAGCGCTTCCTCTAAAATTTGCAAAGACATTGCGTCTCTCCAGTCACTGAGTTCATGCATGTTGAGGCTTATCATGTATGCAAAACATTGGTGAACTCACTCTTGGATTTCATTAGGAAATAGCCTTGGATGACAACTGTGAAGACAAAGCAGGCAAGTTGCAATTGATACGAGAAGGTGGAATTTATGAAAATTTAATTCTATAGAGTGGATTCACATAAGCATTTAAAAAAAATTAATGGAGATTAGTAGATATTGGTTAGTAAAATTTAAAATTTGTTTATGTTTTTTAACTATAAAACTTTAACTTTAAATCTTAAAGCTACTCTAGATGAAGTCTGAAGATCAATTGCCAGACTAAATGTAGGAGTCCATAATTTGTATTGATGCCCAGAACAGTTTTTCTATAGTATTGAGTTCTTGAATATCCTCATTCGATAGAGAAATTGTGATCTCGTGAGGCTCATTTATGCATTTCAATTCAAGGGTTATTACAGAAGATATTGAGGTTTATTGCACGGGAAGAAATAGTAGGGTTCTAAGTGCTAACTTTCATTTACCTTAATCAAAAATATACAACATCATCTTTTTCGCCTAGAATATCGGATAGAAAACTATGAAACTTTTTCATTACCTGATTGTTTGCCACCATGAATGGACTAGATGGTCTTCTGGTGCTAACATCTCCACCACTACCCATGGACTTGATGGTCTTCGTGAGTAGAAAAAAATTTTTCATCATCTTCTGTTGGATACTGCTCACTATCACTCTATCCATCTTCGTTATCTTGATTGATTTCATCTGCAGGATACTCATCATCATTCTGTAGGCTTTTTCATTATGTTCTTGTTCTTGTTCATATGTATTTTCTTTGAGTTGATCATTGCAATAATAAGTGTCTGCATTTTTATTCTGTCATTTCTCTCAATTTTCGTAAGATTCATCGATCTGTATCTCTTCATATCTATGTTTATTCGTTCTAACTTCTTGAGATTCATCAACCTCCACAAACACATTTCGACTTTCAAAAAAGGATTTATTCCCATCATTGCTTTGACTGTCAGAAGTAGATTTATTGCCATCATTGCTTTGATCTAAATCATAGGATGACGACTAAGGGATATCAAGATCAACATGAAATAGGGACATAGACTTCTTACAAAACTCATCTAAAATCCATGGTAATTCCTCTGAATTCCCTTGATTCGATTCAGCGGACTCCGCCATGACAACATCAACTAATTCTTGTCCTATTTCTACAATCTGACATATATTTAAACAAAGTTTCTCTAATTATTCTTGACAGCGGTCTACAGAATAAGAGGTGATTGTTGGTGAGGAGTTCCTAATCCTGTAGCTACAGATAAATAATGTTAAGGTGATAAATTTACCTGTTAGCAGATTCCCTCTTCCGTGGTTTTCTTGCCACAAATTTTTCTTTCCTTTTTGTTGTTTTTTTTTATCTTTGTAGTAGATTTTGCTTTCTATATATTTTTTGTTCCTTATATATATTAGCTTTCAAACAAAAATACATGGTCGACATATTATTCATTTGTTACAAACGTTACAAGATATCCCTCATACTTGACACTATTATTCTTGGCCGCAATATTATTTTTTGGCCGACTTAATATCGACAAATGTTACAACGTAACGTTACAAGATTTCCCCCATACTGGTCTGTAGAGCGCCTCTCGGCGCAATAACTTGTATACAAGTGGTGACATCATTTAGTAAATGTTTGCTTATTTGAATAGTTGTTCCATGTGCAATGTCGATTAAAATGTGTGAAATACTGAACAAGTCTTTAATGTTCATTGCCATCTTGATCTAAAGAATTGATTTTAGTATCCAAAACAATGTGTCACAAATAGATACCTTGAATCCCACTATTTAATGTCAGAACATATCATCTGACTCTAATTATAAGACACAAAGGACATTCAAAGACTTCACCAAAGAAATATTGCAAATGACCTTATAATGCAAGATGCATCAAATTTGTGACCAAAATTTTTGTGAAGTTCAAATAGTTGTTTTCCTTTGCTTGTCTTCTAGATTGATTGTATTCTTTCTTTTATTCATCTACTTGTCCTCTTTATGGAATCATGTTCACATGCTCGATTCATTACATGGAAGAGAGTTTGTTTCAAAAAAAAAAGGAATACCATGCACAAATAACCATAAGGCCAAATTCCACCTATGCACCAATAGACGAAGCACACACACAAATATTCTACAACTCCCTTATTCAATTTCTAGGATGTTTAAGATACAACTAAAAAAATTGTATTTTTATTAAGTATTTGCTTATAACATTCTAAGCACTTTAAACTCCCAAATTCAAAATTGTAGAAATGTTTGACTCAAATTACAAATTACTCTCAATATACTAAACTTGCAGAGCCTAAACTCCTTGTAAGTTCCAAAACACCTTATAACTCATACAATTTTGCAATAAAAATATTATATCCTTTAAATTTTTATTTCAATAACATATAAAATTACAATGTCTTTTATATCAAAATATTATGTCAATAACCCCCTTTGGAAATAATAAGAATCTAAAATATGGAGACCTTCATTATTTTAATTCACACTAACCAATAAACACTTTGTTATAATTCTTTGTAACCTTTTAAATTAATGCAATAATTGTTGTAAATACAAAAAAATTATAACTCCATTACAAATTTGAAATACAAAACCTTACATTATAGACTTAAAAAATCAATTTCAAAATATTTCATATATTCTTGAAATTTCAATCACAATACCTGGTGCTATAGTTTAACAATTATATAGTTTAAAATTTCAAATCACAATAGTCACTATTGTCCATAATACATTTTCAAATTTAAACAAAGTATTTTGTATAACTCAAAGATTAAAAGTACTTTGTGTTATAATTCTCAAATTAAAAATGCAATACTCACTGTGATTTGGCCATAATACATTTTCAAATTCAAACATAGTATTTTGTATAATTCCAAGATATTAAAAGTACTTTATTCTATAATTCTCAAATTTAAAATGCAATTTTTTTACCGAGCTCCATGGATGCACCATTAATAACAACTCATCAATTTAAGATTAGTCCCACCACTCAAGTATAACCAATGCTTGGTATGCAATTTCCTAGCAAGTATAAATAGTAAAATGTGAGTTTTAAGATTGTAAGGTTTCCAATGTCTTTAATATTGGGTTTCTATTCTCTTTCAAGCCCCCTTCACTATAAAAAGCTCATTCTTGGGGAGAGTGGAGAAATGCTATCAAAACCTCATTTTCAGCCAAGAAAACATGTAGACTTCACATTTTGGCTCAACAACCTATAATTCTTGAGGTATTCTTTATTGTATAGATATTAAATAGAAAACCATTAAAAACAATTCAAAAAACCTAACCACAAATGCATCTTTTCAAAAAACCTTTGTAAACCATGTCAACAATAAACTAAAACAATAAAACATTCTAACAACTTAAAAAATATATCTTAGTAACAATATAAAACAAAATAAAACTATAATACACTTTATTGCAATAATGATTAAAAAAACATCATAAAAATCCAATACATATTTTATTTTCTAAAAAAAATCCACCCTCAAAAAAAACATATTTTCATAATATTTTTACAATATCTAACCATTACCACATTACCACAAATAATATAATAGGTGGAAATAACGTCAAATACAAACACGTACCTTTATACTATTATCATGCATTTTTTAAATTAAAAATCTCAAATCTGCTATTTCTCACCCAAAAAGCTTTTACTCCGTTTTTTTCTTAACAGCTTAAATTCTGCCCTTAACGCCCCTATCGTATCCGTTAGAACTGACAAAAGCTTCGGCGCGCTTACTCTATCCCTTCAAAGAAATATAGATGGGACGCTTCCCATCTGTATATGCGTGTGGTGTGTGATTCTGTCTGTAAGAAGTTGGAGTGGGAATGACCTCTATAACGCTATGCTCTGCTCGATTGACCGTTGCGTGGGCCAATGGCCTCTGCTCTCTGGATCTGACCTGCGCTGCTCTGCTCTGGAACGACCTCTGCATAACACGAATAGCCTTTGTTAATAATCGCAGGTATAGCTCTAATTGAGCAGGCCGAACAGCCTTTTCCCTGATGGAGATCAGGGCTCTTTGTTAATAATCGCAGGTATAGCTCTAATTGGCATATTTGTATTCAGTTAGAAATCTTCAGCATTTTGTATGTAACTGCCCAAGTACTCTATGTCATACAACGACCCTTTATTGGATCTGCTATATTGTGGGATCTGACCTGACCTGCCCTGCCCTGCTCTGCTCTGAAACGACCTCTGGATTGACCTTTGCTTTAGACTGGATGGGAAATGACCTCTGCTCTCTGCTCTACTATATCATGGGATCTGCTCTGAAATGACCTCTGCGTAACTGCCAAGTACTCACAACCCATTTTGTGTTAGAACGATCCTTAAATTACAATGATTCACAGAGATAAATGGTACAGTTGGGATGAAACTTTCTTTCGAGAGTTGTGCAAACCCTTTATTGAAACAATTGGAGATCATTTTTTGAATAGTATTTGTACGTCTATTGCCCTAGGTACTGCAACTCGCTTCCCTCACTCAACTGGCTTCAAGCTCTGAAGGTACTACCTACCTTTTTAACTGCTAAAATCTTTTTTGTTTTAATTTTTGTTTAGATGAACAATATAACTGTTTGTTGTTTGAATATTGCTGTTTGGAAAACAATACTGTTTGTTGATTCAATATGGCTGTTTGGAAAACAATAGTGCCATAGTTTTTTTTGTCAATATCTAAATTTTTATGACACTGTAGGAAAAATAATAATAATGCTGTAGCTACAGAAGAGTTGTGTGAACTTTAGAAAACAATAATAGTGTTGCAGCCAAACATTGTTTCTTTGTTTTTGGTGGCTATTTTTTGCTTTAAATTTTATTTGGATTAGCATGTAGTGTATGGAAAATCATCATGTAACATAAATGATTTTAACATGTAATCTGGCTACTTTAAAATGCATATAGTGATTATAAGAAAATGCATATAGTGATTATAATAAGAAAATGCAGTAATTGTAAGAGTTTATAGAAGATTAAATCCATATTTATATAACAACCATTCCATTTGTCTTTCCAAATTTATGCTTACATTATTGTAGTGTGTGTTGTAAGTTGAGAGGATGAACTAGAGAAAATTCCTTTGAATTCTAGTAAGTTATTAATTAGTTTCCATAAACTTTATCCCAAACAATATTGAAACAACTTTTTGGTTAACACATAACTTTATGGAATTTTTGAAAGATGGAGTGGGGTGAGAGAGAAGCTAGAGGAAGGGAGAGAGGGGGGCGAGAGGGGGAGAGAGGAGTAGAGAGAGAGAGGGAGAATAGAGGGGACGAGAGAGAGAGGGAGAGAG
>LPNX010578125.1:20660-34792 GCA_001517045.1 Pseudotsuga menziesii
AATTTAAATAGGGCATGCTAATACACAATAAAATTAAAACAAAAAATTATTCTACATGTATAGAGAAACAATGTCTAGCTACAAGTCTATTAGTGTTTAACTCTAAGAATATCACAAAAAGAAAAAAGCAATTGACCTTTAGTTCAAAACTTTTCAGGAAAGTTTAAGATTATTCTAACAAAGGCTCAAGAGCCTTATATCAAAAAGAGATCACAGTGTCCCAATAACCATCTCCCTCTCAGCAAAATACACACAACTCTCTAAATACTTTAAAATAATTGACTATTCATATTATAATATATATATATTTTTATTTACTTTATAAAATAATTGACTATTTATATTAAAAATATATAGAGAGAGTTTTTATTTATTTTAATGAAATGATGGTTTTATGAAATATATCTAATAAATATCTATTAAAATACAAATATCTTTGTAAAGAAGTTATAAACTCATTTATTTACTTTATTATCATGTCATATCTTTTTATGTTTATATGATTTAATTTTTAATAAAGCTGTGCATCTAAAGAAACTATGCTTCCTATAAAAACTTGATACCATACGTTACATCTAAGGAAACTATGTTTTCTATAAAACTTAGACACCATACAATACTTAAAAATGTTGGTTGACCTTTACGAGTATATATAAAAGAAAATTATGTTCAAAAGATTTCTATAACCAAAAAATTGTCAGAATTATCTCTAAGTTTGAAAAGTGTATGTGTTTTACCATACAATACTTAAAAATGTTGGTTGACTTTACCAGTATACATAAAACAAAATTATGTTCAAAAGATTTCTATAACCATAAAATTAAAATTGTGAGAATTATCTCTAAGTTTGAAAAGTGTTCCTGTTTTTCAAAATGTAGTATTTTATCAATGGATAAATTAAGTCAAATTTGGTTGAAATTTTAGTATCTGTCATAAATATTTGAATATTGATAAAGCAGCAATGACCAATTATGATCATTATTGTTTTCCAAACAAGCACATTCATCCAAACAAAAATGAAAGCAAACAAAAAATTGATATTTTTTCATTCAAACTAAATTAAAACAAAAGGATTTTACAGCAGGTAGTAGAATTAGCAAATAAGCAAGTCGGAGTTGATTCCGTTATAGAGCAATACAGATACAGATACTATTCAAAAATGTTTTTCAATTGTTTCAATAAATGGTTTGCACAGCTCTTGACACAGCTCTTGACAGAAAGCTTCATCCGAGCTGTACCATTTGTCTCTGTGAATCAACTTAATTTAAGGATCATTATATGACATAGACTTAGCACAAAATGGACAAGAGAGCAAGCTAGTTTGGTATTGTATCAATTGTGAACGAGATAGGGATAGTCAAGACTGGAGAAAGGTTACTCAAAAAGGAATTGATGAAACAATTTTGCAATGACATACAGAATGATGAAGATGTCTAAATGAATACAAAGATGTCAATTACAATAAATTGTTTCAATAGGATTTGTACAACACTTGAGAAAAAGCTGTATGCCAACTGTACCATTTGCCTTGGAAACTGGTTTTAACAAAGGGTTTGCCCAGCACTCAAGAAAAAGCTTCATCCCAGCTATAGATTTACCTTGGAAATGTTCCAATAAAGGGTTTGCACAGCCCTAGAGATGGTGAGAAAGCTTTGTTTCAGCTGTTCGCTGTTCGTGAAGGGAGAAGGGCTTCCAAAAAAAATGGATGAGCTGCGAGTATTTTCCAGTTACATACAAAATGGTGGAGATCTCTAAATGAATACAAAGAAGTCAATTAGAGGAATACCTACCATTATTAACAAAGAGCACTGATCTCCATCGGGGAAAAGGTTGTTCGAACAAGGCAGGTCCCATAGCATAGCTAATTCTCCGTTATTCCTCTATCACTCTTAAATTCAGGGCATTAAACTCCGAGAAAAGGTCATAGTCGGTTCCAGCGTCGAGCAGAGCATAGCGTTGTAGAAGTAGTTCCAAATCCTTATCTTTTCCAGTCCAACTTCTTCCTCTGTCACATACAGACAGAAGAAAATGTCTGAATATTTCAGATTCATAAGCCCATGCCGCGCGCGCGTCTCTATTGAACAGATAGAGTAAGCGCGCCAAAGCTTTTGTCAGTTCCAACGGACAGGATTGACGCGTCGAGTGAAGAAAAAGGCGGGATATACACTTTTTAAGAAAGACCAGAATGGAGGTTTTCGTGAGAAAGACCAGAATTGAGGTTTCTAATTTCAAAAATGCATACATAAATATAAATGTGGGAGTGTTGTATTTGAAGTTGTTGATGCATGTTGACAGTTTTTTGTGTTGTTTTGTTTTGTTATGGAGTGTTGTATTTGAAGGTTTGTTTTTATGCATGTGACAGTTTTTGTTTTTGTTTTGTTTTGTTTTGTTTTGTTATGTTATGTTATGTTATGGTTAGTTATTATTCAAATTTTATAAATACTATGATATTGCTTGATTTGTTTTAGAAAATGAAAATGAATAGGTAATCTTGTGATGTTTTTAAACGAGGGTTACAATAAACTATATTATTGGTTTATATGTTATTTGTAAGTTTTAGTGTTAGGATGTTTTATTATTTTAGTTTATTTTTGAAATAGTTTACAACAACGTTCTTGCAAAAATTATATGTTGTTGGTGTGTGTGCTTTTTTTAATTGTTTTATATTTAGTTTCTATATTCTATCATACATTATTGTGCCAAGATGTGATTGTTTTATTTTTTTTAGACAACTAGATTGATATTTATATAAAAAAGTGGTGTAACCACTGAAATAGTACCACAGAGTACATAGATTCCCTTGAAACAATATATTTAACCACTGAAACAGTACCATGGAGTGCATAGACGCCTTTCAGAAGCAGCATTCAAAATTCAAAAAACTACAACCCTTATAGGGAGACAAAGAAAAACTTCTAGATACATGTTGTGCACAACTAAACTTATATAGATAAACCAAAAAACAAACTTCCTATGAGAACTTGAATCAATTTGTTGTCTTGTCATGGCGAGAAGAAGAACTAGTGAACGCAACAACTTCCAATTTCCCCACATTCAGTTCCAGCTTTTCATATTTTATTTCCAGGTCTTCTAGCATCCATGTCAGTGCCTGTTTGGTTATGGAGATAGAACGGGAAAAAAGTGCACGAGGGAGGAGCATGTCGCGAGCACCAAGGACCATAAGCCCTAGTCCTATGGGATTTAGAAAAAAGTGCTAGAATCATTCTTCACTAGGAGTCCTTTGTCGAGGGTAGGGGCTATATTTGCGGCATGATCCTCTTTACCATTGAGTTTCCTTAGGACATGGAAGAAACCAATTTTACGAAAAGAGTTAGATAGAATTTGAATTTTCCTAATCAACTGTCGGATCTTCATCTGATACGGTAATGAGTTGTTAGAGAGATATTTGATTATTAATATTGAATATATGAGCACTATCAACTCATTGATATCGTAGTTTCTGGCTAGAAGGAGGCATTTCCAGAGGGCCAACGCTTTTGCTACATTTCTTGTTTCACATCCTAGACCCTAAGAGTAAGTTGTTTCCATTTTTCCATCCGGGGTGATGAGAACCCCTTCCCCCCTGCTGCCCCTTGTGATTTTTTATTATTCAAAGTACCCCTCCTTATATAGGCAAGTAGAGCCAACATTCTCTATATTGGCCTTGAACTCAAGGGAATACATGTTTTCTAACCATGTCAATTTTGGCTGAAAATGAGGCTTTGAAAAATATCTAAATGGTGTAACTTAACCTAGAGGAAAGGAGGTGGCATCTCCACTAGTTATGGCACCATTGTCATTCGCAAGGTATATGCTTATATAAATCTTATTGCATTCAAGAAATTCTTCAATTGTCCCCAAGAATGATCCTTTTCTAGTGAAAGGGGCTACGAAGAGAATGGAAAAGTCAATCTAAACTCATGTTTTACTATTTATACTTGCTATGAAATTGCATATCAAGCATTTGCTACACTTGAGTGGTAGGACTTATCTTAAGTTGATGAGTTGTTATTAAGAACCAACCAACCAAATACCTTGGTATTCAGGAAGGGCAATATTTTGTGTTATTGCAACATGTCTTACACATGATTTTAACTTCATGGCTCCCTTTTTGTTAAGTTGCCCTAAAACTAGGTGTTTTGGCCATATCTCAGAATTGAGCTCCTTATATTTTTTCCCATAATATTTTTCCATTTGAACATTTTCAATCCTTTCAACTTGATCTGCAAGTAATTAATCTTGAATTGGATGGAGTAAGGTTTGATATTACAAATATTTAACGATGTGTGTTTGTAAGTGGCTTGTAGCCTTTTTGAAAAATATTTTCAAACTTCCAAGGTGACCAATTTTGGCTTCTTTGTTGCACAATTCTGGTAATATGCATAGAGCCTTCTAGGCTATTCTGTTTTTTTCATGAAAGGATTAAACCACTTTGTTCGGTGTCTGAACGGAAGGTCCAAAATTAAGATATATTGTATCTTGAGATCCCATTCTCTTTTGGGGAAATCCAAACTTTAAGTGTAGTTCTTTTCTCATTAACTATCAATCTTTGCAAATCAAAATTTTTTGAGAGCAAGACCACTACCAACTATATTACAAATTCCTAATTTATGTTTATATCCGCTAGATGCGTATCATTTTGAATGCAATGTTGTACAATAATATGTTAAGATCCATTGCACCAATCACCCTAACAATCCATTCCATTGCTAAAAAAAAAAATTACTCCCTAGTGTCATATATCAATTAAATTGAGAATTGGGCCAACCTTCCTTGGAAAACTATAAATGTCGCGTGAGAATCATTGAAGACTTCTAGTCATTGTCTACTTCTCCATATGAATGATTGTCAAATAAATTATACAATAGTTGTCCTTATTGCAAGTGGTATGTATAAGGGAAACCATCTTGAAATATTCTCCCAAACTTGTTCAAAACCTAATACCACAAGTCCTTTAGAGATGTATCAATTCCAAAGACAATATCCAAGTATCTAAAAAATTGACCTTGTGCAATATTCTTCTACTTAAAAAAAATCAATTTGGAAACTTTCCTAGTCAACAAACTCTGTCTTCTCCTTAATCACCCATTATCGAATGCTTTAGCATAGATGTCTATGTATATTGCATTTTTCCTTCGATAGAGCTTTGAGTGGGATTGGGGATAATATTAGATTGATAAAAAAAAGGAAAATTATGCAATTGTACATCATTTGAAAGAAGAATGCCTTGAACCTTTGCTTACATTTGAGTAGCTTCAATAAGATAACCAAATGCATCTGTGGAAATAGAATTGTCATGTAATCAAGGTGCTAAAGCTTCAATCATTTCTTAATGGATATTTGGAGTGGAATCACCTACGAAAAATGACCATGAATATAAACTCTGGTTGATGCATTTGAGAAAATACTCAAGACTACCCACTACTTGAGTAAAAAAACTTCCAAACCTTGACCAAAAGATCATATTAAGGATGGAAATTCTTTCAACCATGTTGCACCTTCATCAAATTAAATCATCAAGAATAGATCATTTTCAATGGTCCCCTTAATGTTTCAATGTTTTTCCATGTTTAATAAGCATGTTTAGCATGAATTGACCCTTAATCAAACCCATTCGTCCATGTTGAACAATCCTTTCAACGGTTAAATGTTGTTGGATAGGAATTTAGCTCTAGGACATTATACGATATATCAAGCAATCTAATTGGGGGCTAACCTCTTATAGTGTTTCTATTTTGTTCCTTTTAGGAGTAAGATTGATCAATCCCATATCCACTTCATGACCCATATGGTCCATTTCTAATTTTGCATACATATGATTAGAAGATCATGACCAATTATGCCCAAAGAATCATAAAATGTCACAAGGATGCACATCTAAGTTGGAGAGATTTTCCCTCGACCAATATATCATGTAAAGCCTAAAGAATCCCAATTTTATACAAAGTTCAAGGAATAAATTACTTCTCAAATATGGTGATATTAATAGGCACAACCTACCTAATGAGTATTTTTTCCTCATTTCAAGTGACATCACAATCCCCTCAAACAAATATTCTTTAGAATTTCATTGGAAAACGTTTTACTTATTCTATGCCCATATGTTTCAACTCCACAATATCTGATGTAATACCCCAGTTTTAATCCCCGCTTGCATTAAAATAAATAAGATACATATGATGTAAATAATCTTGATGTGGAGCTCAAGGCCAAGGCCCCACCATAAGATTTGGTTATGTTGTGTTTTCTAATTAGGAATGGTCACCGATGGTATATCGGGACATGCGGCATATATTTAATTATGGCATCATGTAAACACGCTTTTTAATTAAAACAACTCAACCAACTATGTTCGCGGCAACTAAATTGAGAAGGGGCATGATTCCAAAGGATAAGGAAAAAGGGGATGTGAATGTGGAATGTGGGGTCACAAGAGAAAATTATGTGTCACCACTTCCCTTGGTTATTTTGCTTTTTGTTGGTTGAGGCAGCGACTGGCTGGCAAGAAGACAGTTGCCATGCCATGCTTTCTCTCCTCTCCACGATGTGGGAATCGTTTCTTCCCACTCTCTCGGATCTTGGACGTTCATCTTCCTCATGCAAGATGAGGGAATAAAACGTTTTACCAACCATTGTGTGGGGGTTCGCATCCTCTCTCTCACGCTAATTGTCGGTCTGCAATTCGTTTCTTTCATCGAGACAGAGAACCAACTTTTTTCTCCACGCATGGGACTGTGTATTGTTTTCGTTCACCATTCGGATCGCAGTGGAAATTATTGGAATTGCTTTTCCATGAATTGATGGGATCGTGGGTGATTCTTCCTGTCAATCCATGTTGAACTGTGTATTTTGTCCGTGACTTTTGATCATTTTATGATCTGTGTAAGCTTCCCAGTGATAGTATTGAAGGTTGGATTGTTGTGGGTTCATCATATTTGTCCCTGGACTATTTTTGGGTTGGTGAATGATGGCCTGAGGTGCTTGACAAACTTGGTGGGTCGAGAACCACACGGACAGAGCTATTAAGCTGGATTTCTTCTCCACAACCCCTAAAGAGCACTGGAGAGAAGATCAGGGTTTGAGGGACTACGTTGCAGAGAAGGGGTTGACTTCCTTGTTTTGGGTGTGTGTGGGTGTTCTAGAATCTAGGATGGCTCTGGTGTTGGTGTCTGCAGCTCTTCAGTGAGCTCACCAGCTTAGCATTAGCCTTTCCCAGCTCCTGGATGGCCTAATAAACCCAATCGTGCTGGCTTGGCTGAACTGTGTACCTTTGTGGTGTTGTTATCCCTTGCTATGTCTAAGCCTGTTAGTTCCTTATTCCTTGGGGAATCATGCCCATCTCGGGGGTGGCAGCATTGCTGAGAGATCTAGGAGCATGCTAGCCTATGGTTGGGTGGAACGTTCCAGCGACATAGCTGGTTGCGAGATGATTTCTTCATAAAGATAAGTAATCTTGTCTATTTTCCTATTGCAATCCTATTTACTGTTAATGATCATGATGAGCATGTTGAATTCTTTTATGAATGTATGTTACTTTCGCTGTGTATGATAAATAACTATATATGCATGTTTTAGTCCAAGCATTTTACTTCAGCATTTTTTATGAATCCACATGTTCATGGGGCTAGTAGCCCGGATGGTTAACTCCATGGTAGCGTCCTCTTCACTGGTCGGAGGTTCGGGGACGTTACATCTGAGAACCATGATTTTTAAGTTTTCATAATATTACTTTCCTATTAAGTAATCCAAATAGATTTAAGTGACATCATCACCTATTTGCCATGGTTAGCAATTTTGCTAGTCATTAATTCTTCAACCACCTTATTGTTATCTTGGGTTAGTTTTGTGGAGCATTAAAGGTGGTTATTGGATATTGTACTATATATATATTTAGTTTCTAAATACATATTGATTTGTCTATCTTCGACTACTTCTTCCTTTGTGTGTAGTGGTATAATTCTATTTTTTTGGTAAAACAATGGAAGCTTAGATGAAATTAGTGGTTTTTCAATTTGAGAGTTACAAAACAAAGTACTTTTAAGATCACGGAGTTATACAAAATACTTTTCTTTAAATTTGGAAAAGTATTATTGTTAAACTATAGGGAGTATTGTGATTGAAATTTGAGAAATATATGAAATATTTTCCAAATTGATATATAAGTCTATATAATGGAATTTTGTATTCAAAATGACTATTTGTAATGGAGTTATAATTTTTTGTACTTTATAACATTTATAACATTAATTTAAGAGGTTATAAGGGATTATAATATTTTTTTATTGGTCGGAGTGAATTAAAATATTAAAGGTCTCCATTTTCTAGATTCTTAGAGATCCATGATTGGAAGGGGGTTATAGAGTTACCTCATGATATAAAAGGCATTGTAATTTTAGATGTTATTTAAACCAAAATTCGTAGAGATATAATCTCTCAACATTACAAAATTGTAGGGAGTTGTAAGGTGGTTTGGAAGTCACAATGGGTTTATTTTGTGCAATTTATTATATTGAGAGTAATTTGTAATTTTAATTATAATAATGTTTTCAAGTTTGGAGTTTGGGACTTTAAAGTGCTTTGAACGTTATCAAAAGATACTTCAATCTGCCAAAAATTTAATAAGGGGTTCGTAGAATCTTTGTTTGTGTGCCTCGTCTATTGGTTCATGGTGGAATTTGACCTTGTGGATATTGGTGCTTGGTGGTATTTTTATTTTCTAGAGAGAATCTATCTGACGTATAATGAATCAAGCACATGCACACTATTCTATGAAAACACAAATACAAGAATAAAAGAAATAATATTATCAATCTAACAAGGCAAGCAAAGGAAAGCCATGATTTGAACCTCATAGAAAACTTGGTCACAAATTTGACGCATATTGCATAATACGGTCATCTACAAAATTTCTTTGGTAAAGTCTTTGAATGTTTTTTGTGGCTTGTAAATCGAGTCATTTGATCTAGCTCAATATTGAATAGGGGCATCAAAGGTATTTATTTGTGACACATTGTTTTGGATATGTAAATCAATTCTTTAAATCAGGATGTGAGTGAACATCGAAGATTTGTTCAATATTATGCACACTTTAATCAACATTGCACATGGAACAACAATTCAAATAAGCAAACATTCACTCAATGATGTGACCAATACTGTCTATAAGTTATGCATAAAAATATTGATATTCTCAAAACTCATAATAACTTGATAAATAATTAATTGCATTTTTTCGACAAGATTCTAAAACCATACTTCTTCAACGTATTCCATTATTTCGATTAACATTTTTGGAAAGTGAACAAGAGGATATTGAGCACCATCTAGCTATGAATTAGTCATATGAATTTGATGAAGGCATTATGGAGATAAATAATGAATAGGATGAAAACACTAAGCTAATAGAAAATAACATGGATAAATAGACTAAAATTAGAAATGTTGAATATAAAGGTGCTGTATAATGACTTTCTCACTCTTCAACATGATACAAAATGAGCTACAATTCTGTAGAAAAAGGTTATTGTGGTAATAATTCAATGCTAAAGAATCAAACTCAATTATACAACAAAGGTTCAATTCTATTAGTATGGAAGCACTGCAGAATCCCATTAATTTAATGGATGAGTGTCTCTTATCACAATCAATGACCCAGTTGATTAGGAATGTGAAATGATTCATATACAATTCATCAAATGATTTATATTTCTTTTCTGAAAAAGGAAAAAAATTATTTCCAAAATGCAATTTAATCACCACATCCATTTTATGTTTTGAAACACCTTATCGAGATTTCATTCTTCAGCTACCATATTGTATACTCAGTTATGGCACCTGATAAAGGAAGAGATCTAGTGCATTATTAGCCTCATGGCATGATACTTGATGTTTATCCTTGTAATACGCCTAGTTTTTCCTTGTATGAATTTGGACAAAATTATGTAAATGATATAAATATGTTCCTATGGATTCCTAGTGTGAAGCTCAATGGCAAGGCTCGGCTAGTGAATGGATATGCATGTATGATGTAAATATTTTATTTGGAATTTGTGTTTGGCTTTTCATGCCAATTGGAAATGGATGCAAATATTATGTGCATAAATAATAAAATGGTCCAAGAATGGATTTGTAAATTGCACCAAAGAGGCTATGATTCCACTAGAGGGGAAGAGGAAAGAGGGGCCATGGGAGGCCAAATCCTTGCTTCCATGTGTCAACACTAGAAATCACCCAAAATTATGTCATGTGCCTTGAATAAGCCAATTATCTCATTTTTTTTACTATTTTACAATCATTGAATGCATGTGTTGGGTTGGTGGAAAAAGTCATCTCATGTTGTTATTGAAGTATGGGACTGACTGTGCTTTTGTGACATCTTTTTCAGCTGTCAGAAGTCAGTCTATAGATTCAAGGAGTCCTTCCTTCTACTGTCACAAGTTATGCTAATTGTCTTGTCAGCATTTTCTCATACCTATTGGAGTCAATCCTCACTCACAAACAATATCTAGAAGATCTACACTACTCAAAGCTCTGTATTGTTGTTCATGACTTGCATAACCCAAAAAAAATTGAACTTGGGGACATAGATGCAAATTTGGAAGGGAAAATCGATGGTTGTAGGTGAGCTGAGAGGTTGGGCAAGTTAGGGAGCCTTTCCCATTGTTTTCTCCTACTGGTGGATGCTTAAGAATCCATGAATTGAGCCTATAGGTGGTTCTTTAATAGCCTTAGTAGGTTAGTCTTCTTCTGTGTACAAAGAAGGAGCACTCAACAAGATGGACATCCAAAGAGAACTATTGATCAGTGAAGGGGATTCATGATCCAA
Organism: Pseudotsuga menziesii; assembly: GCA_001517045.1. Taxonomy (NCBI): domain Eukaryota; kingdom Viridiplantae; phylum Streptophyta; class Pinopsida; order Pinales; family Pinaceae; genus Pseudotsuga; species Pseudotsuga menziesii. Next base: position 31,486 of record LPNX010578125.1, read on the forward strand.
GCAGGGTGTTGTGTGGGGAAGGTATTATGGAAGCCAATGTACAAGAGTTGAGTGAGAGCCATGTAGAGATATGAATGAGATTTTTTCTATGCATAGAGAATATATCATGTTTTGGGACAAGAGAGAGAATCCTCTAGGTCTTTCCTTCATCCTGGTGGCCTCATAGCCCAGCTTGTGGGTGGCCTCTGAATGTTAAATAATATAGGTTAGCAGAGTTCCTATGGTTGGTGAAAAATCGCTCTTACACAACTAGTTTCTTGGATTTGGGTTGTTTAAATATAATTATTCTGATTTATTTGAATCTAAAATAATTTTAAATTATAGAAATAATGTTTATGCTTGCATATGCATGTTCATTGTGTGTGGGACGATTTATTTTCCACTATGTATGGTTACTTATTTTCTGCACACGTATTTTATCTATATGAATTCGTAATATGGGTGTTGGGGTGAAATTCGAGGCCCCGAATCTATGTAATGTTCCCTCTCGATAGTCAGATTGGGTAAGGGGGACGTTAAAATCCTGAATGCAAACAAAAAATTTAGGATCTTTGTTGTTATAATTTCTTTCAATGTCTTCAAGGATATAACAAGCAATAAACATAGGTTTTTCCAAATATTTGATTGTTACCAGGCCATGCTTAGTGGATTAATTATTAGAGTATCTCAGGAATCAATAGCCCACATTTCTCTTTTGTCTATGGAAGGCGAGAGGTGGTTTATACAGAAGCAGTAAAAGACATGTTGATTATTCTCGTCATTTTCTGGTTCTTATATTTTGGAATTGAATTCCAACTAAACCATAAGGAATCTTCCAAAATTGTTAAAAACCCCTTTGGGAGTGTGGTGATTTATCATAATTGAGGGAAATTTTAAAATTTTTGCAATGGTCTGGGAGAAATTAGGGTCCATACAAGATGAGATTTAGCAAAAAAATATTGCGATCATTTTTTAAACACCGAGTCATCATCTAAATGTCTCAAGATCATGGATTTAAAATATTTTTACTTGAACTATCCTTAATTTCATCCAAGAAATCATTGATGATTTCTATCTTTAGGTTATTATCAAAAGTTTATTCCACAAAGCTTGTAACATCTTGAGTCTTTTAATTTTTATAAATTGGATAATTTGAATGTAGAAGGGAGTGGAATCTATTCCTCTTAGAGAGACGTAGGGGGTCATAAGGAGCAATATTCCTATGTGTATATCTTCTCTAGAATCCAATACAACAATGGATTTTCATGTTCAATAGTCATTTGCACATTGGTTAGATTGTGTATTTCTTCTGCTATGTTCGTATTTGTTTGATTTAAATGCAAAAAAGTTATTGTACTGCATTAATGATCCTTCATAATTCAAATCTAATAACATTTATGATTCCATTTCTATTGCCTCAGTTTGCAAGTTTCTTTAAGTGCAATATTTATATATTCTAAACAATGTTTAACAATCAAAATATCTTCTTGTGAATGTTAAGCTAATTTTACTTTGCATTCAAGTTCCTTCTTCTTTTCTTTGTTTTATATTTGGTTTGATCTCTAAGTAAGATGCCAAGGAATTGTGAGACTTTACCTTTTTTGTTAGATACCATTAAGCTTTAAATATAATATATTTTACTACCTTGTGGCATTGAACTACCTTTAAAAACTAAACAACTCTCATACTAATGTTATCCCAAGATAAAGGTGTGCTAAACTTTCCCTTCAAGTAGTCAAATGACAACTTTTAGTGCTAACATCTTTTGGCGTCATTTCTAGGGATGAAATTGAAGATTTCCCCTGGGATACTGACCATCATTAGATATTAATTTGATGGTGATATTCATACAAAAATTTGATTGGAGATATTTCACCTAGAGGCTCCATGTCCAAAGAATCCACTAGAAAATTCACTAGTTCATAATGTCAATGTCGTCTGATTCTCGAATGAATGCTATAGTAGCTGCAAGGTTTTCTCTTATAATTTTTTTTGTTGTCCATGTTTTTCCAAATGATGTTTCTATTATGGATGAATGGGAAATTTTCATTCAAATATTTAGAGATGATAAACACCAAAACCCTACAGAGAATTTTTTTTATGTTTCATGAACTTATGTATCAGTTTCGTATTCTCCATGAAGATGTGTTAATGAAGAATTCCTTATGTATTCCCTTGACATAAATTCCTAAAAATGGTACATATATATACCTTTTTCTACAATTTTATTGTTGAAATAATTTCATTACATTTTCATAATCACTCTAAACAACATTTTCCAAATGAGCTTTTAATTGAAAATTGTCGTGAAGAATTTCATTAAGGTTTTCAGCATAGAGATGAGTGTTCTTATAACAATGAGGAAGATGAATTTACTAATGAAGAACTTATCCAAGCTATTAATGTTGATATATGTAACAATTATTCGGAAAATGATTTTAGTTATTCACATGATCAAGGTCATATTGATCTAGTTTTCATGAGAAGTTAGTGTTTATTAAAGACCACATATAATCAGCAATTGAAGAAGTAGAGATGGTACATCCTCATGCTGCTACTTTGAAATATTTTAAAGACTTTTGTGTCTAGATGAGCACCATCAAACTAATTGTGAATTAGTTTCCCCAAATTATAATGAAGTTCATGTTATTGAAGAATCATTTCAAGAAAACTAGCAACTTGTTTTTAATTATGATCATCATTCTTGACAAGAAATAAAGTTTTTTATGATCCACCTATATATGATGAGTATAATTATCTTGATGATGATAAATTACTTGGGAATCTAGAGGAATTTTATTTTACTGAAGATTCTTATTAGCAGTGTCAAGAAAACAATCATATCATTGTCAATGACAGTTAAGCCATATATGATGAGTATGAAAAATATTTAAAGGAGCATATTTCTATTCCAACTTGCACATAAATTTGCAGAAACCAACATGTTTATGACAGTTATGCATCTTATTCATTAGAATATGATGAGGTATCATATTAGTTCACAAATATTTCTTTCTGCTCAACAGTTGAACACGAGTTTCAAGAAATCAGTTGTAATGTCCCTCCTATATGCCCCTAAGCGTTTTGTGATTTTAAATATTATTGTATGAGGGCTTCTGGGTGAAGAGCTCAAGTGCCAAGGCCCCACCCGAAGAAACCTGAAAGTTAGGTGAAAGTTTAATAACACAAAGGGGCCGACGAGCACATGTGCAATAAGAACTAGGGCTAAGGGATCAGAAAAAGGGGTTTGACAAAAGACATTATGATATAAATAATATCATAAGGACAAAGAAAAATTAAAAGAAAAGTATTATTTAATTAAAGATTT
>LPNX010578125.1:34980-54233 GCA_001517045.1 Pseudotsuga menziesii
AGTTAAGGGATTACAAAACATCGGTGAGATTCGCTGTGCGATTGGATTTCTCTTTGCTTTGGATGAATCTATGCTCCCTAGCTCAGCACATGTTTCATGCTCGTCTTCCAGACTTGGAGCTGTTACACTTCCTGTGTGAGCGCAATGTCCTAAATTTTAATACTTCAGCTTCCCACGGGTAACACTTTATGTCTTATGAGAAATTCGCCTTTGGAGCTTAGCATTTGAAAACCACTGAATATAATGATCATATTTCCAACTTAGTCTATTAACCTAAGGAATCTTGTTGAACTTTTGTGGAGATTAAATGGGGGCTGGCACATATTTTGTCCACGATTGTGATGCCCATTGTAACGATTCTCTCCTAATCACGATTTGATGCGATTTAAAACTGTGACTATGAATTGTGATTTTTTATTGGCCTCCTGCTACAACAAAATTTGAGAGACCCCTTTTGACTGCTTATTATATTTCAATATGTTTGATTTCGTTTGATCTAAATAAATCTCAGTAACTATAGATGAATTGCCTTAACTTTATTTTTCCTCTTTTGATCCAGCAGAATCACAGAGATCCAAGTCCCTGTATAGGAATTTGGCCATAATTTTGGGTTATGTTATTTTAGATCTGAGTGGCATCCGTTCCTCCACTTCAATGTTTACCTACTACCTTGTCCTGATCTGGGGCAATGCATTCTTTTTCATATGGACTGCATTTTGTTTTTACGCTTGTTCTAACTTATCCCTTAGCATACCCTCTATTATGTAGACGATTTGCCTTTTGTGTTGTCTTCATTTGATCTAAAGGATGGAAAAACTCCTGGTATGTGTTTAACTTGGGATCTTTTATTTGAATGGAAGAAGCATTATACCCAAACGGAAGTTTATGGATGGTGATCACTGTAACAAACCCCTTTCTGGATACCTACCTGTAAAAATAATTGAGAGGTTGTTTTAACTTGTGAATAACCTAATTTATGTTGTTCCTTCTTGTAAGTAATGGGTGGATTATGATAAGTCAAAGGGAGGGATTTAATTCTTAAATCACTTAAATGCCAACCCCCAAGCCATTAGAATGTTGTTGTCCTTCAAAGTAAAATAGCGTAATTTTTTCTACAGAAAATGTAATGGATTCGGTCCGGCGATGATGTCTGTGTAATGAGGTCATTCACTCTCCATTTGCAACCCACTGTTAAATTATTTTCATAGTATGACTTAGATCCAATAGAGTGTCTTGAGGAAAAATACAAAAAACTCTTAAATGCTTTTATGAGTTGGTTATAAGGTGTCCAAAAAGAAAGGAGGGGTTGTTTAGCTGCAAGAGGCTCTCTGCGAAGAGTCTTGTGGTAAGGTAAACCGGCCATGGATGAGATGTGACTTTGTAAGTACTCTATCTTGATAAAGAAATGAAAGAATACCTAATTTGGTGGATGTAGCCTCGTGAAGAAGGTGAACCACATGAAGATGGTTGTCTCATTTGTAGTATTATGTTGTGCATGTTTATTTTCTTTCTTCATAATGATGATGTTATATAAAGGATTACTGGTGGAAAATGTTAGTAATCATCTATTTGCAGACACCTAATTCGCAAACACGTTATTTAACGCATTAAGGTACAGGCAGTAATATACATATGGTATCAGAGCCAGCTACAACACTGCACCCTTAAGAATGGGCTAACATGATAGTTCTACAGGATTACCTTTGGAAGAAATTGCGGCAGTTCGTATTCTCTCTTGATTTCATCTTTTGAAAAACAGTTCACAGAAGGGGGAAGAAAAGAAAAAGGCAAATGGAGAATGATAGAGGAGGTGGAGGAAAGAATAACTAATGGAGGAAGCAAAAGTTAACTAGAAAAAAATGTTGCTAAGGAATGTAAGTTTGCATTTTACTCCTAGAAATATTCCTGCTTTTTTTTTTTACATTGTGGATTTGAATGCACTTATATATCTAAACTGTTTGCAACATGGTTAAGTGTGTTTTCAATCAAAAAAGCATTCCCAGATATATGTCTATGTTTATCAATGCTTTTGGATCTATACTATCCAAGGGATGCACTCTACCTTTGATACTTTCAACCTAAATAATACGTTTTATTTAAAAAAAAACTTATATGGTTTTGGATCTGATAAAATGTGTAAGAAGTCACTACAAAAAGCACTGTGTTAGGGTTAGAAAACGTTTCCATTGTTAAACGTTTTCATTTCTTCTGAGTTTTGATTACTAGTTGCATTTTTCTTTAAAAAAAGGTAGATCACGACCTCTGTAACAAGTCATCTGTGTGGGGGTTTAAGGTTATGTACATATCCTATGAGATGTAGATGCTGACCCTGAAAATGTTTTCTGGCATTTTTGTTTTATCTTAAATATCTGGAGCATGTAATGATATACATTTTGATATTTGAGGATGGATGGGTTGATCAGTTTGGATCATGTATTGTGGTCTTCTTTTAGATTTGGAAAGCAATCTTATTCGTGTATGCATTCTAAAATCCTGATGGTCATCTGATATTGGGGTGAGTCACTGTTTATGTTTTTCATCTTCCAGAGAGACCTTGTATGCGAATGATCCATGTCTACGTTTTTACTGATCCCAAATTATCTCTTTATATGTGTGGAATATACATTACAACTTAGATCCATCAAATAGTTTTGTTTACACGTCTCAATATGATTATGATCTAGGAACTCACTTCCTCTTTATCTATTTTCTAATTATTTTTTTGGAGCAGAAGAATATGGCCTGTGTTCATGAGAAGGTAGCTCACTTGTTTTTTTTCCTTATCCATATTTTTTTTTTGTGATTGTTTTAGACCTAAAGCGTGAGGCTTATGTTTGTGAGCCATAAGTTCACTTCTTTCTTTTATTATCCTTGGTATGCTATGTATATGCATTTGTAAGCTTCAAGTGATCTCTTTAATCAAGGGATTATTAAAAAGAATGCAGTTTCCCTTCAATAGAGATTCATCTCCCACTGTGTTTTCTTCATCAAGAATCAAACACCATTGAACCAAACTGAGATTACAGACTACCTTTCTCTAAATAGGAAAGGAAAGTAAGTTATCTCTCTTGGCTCTATTCTTGAGAGAGTACGTCTTTTATGGAAATGCCAATTGTGGCTAAAATATTTGTTGCTAACTATTGATCCAAAAGATGAGATAACATCCTTATGAAACAGGAAGCACCCTCTAAAAAAAAAAAACTCCATTGCATTGCCTTTTCCATAAAAGAGAGATCACCATGGTTGAAAATTCATGTTCAAATGGCAGTTTTCATAGTACAATTTATCAATGAGTTGTACAGTAAAGATTAGAACTAAAGGATTTAGTATATAGTTTGGATTATGATTTTAGCTATTAGACATCTTTTGCTTGACAAAGTTGTTTATTACGACCACCTTAATTATTGATTTTGATGTCATTCTATTCTGCTCATTTTACACCTCTCTTGGAATTTTGGTTGCTCTATCTTTATTTGTGAATGATTTAAGTGCGTGGAATATAAGTTAGTAGGAACTTGTTCTTTATATTGAATTTTGATGAAGGGCTTGATGGTGTTGATATTATGGTTTTCGTATGCAAGCTAATGGTAGTAATTAATGTTTGATGGAAGGGGTTATATGTTTGGTTTAAAGTTGTAGCGGTATTAGTATGAAAATATCTATTTTTTCAAGAATCAATACTGTATGTTTAAACACTGCAAGGAGTATTATTTGAATAATATAGCGTCTTTTGTGCAAATTGATTTTGTTGATTTGAGTGGTTTAGAGCTTCAATATCGCTCCCTCAATCGCTCGTAGTTGCAGGTGGTTTGAACAGCTGAGCGCGCCAACCATTATGGCATGGCTTGAAAGTTGCTTGAAATTGAAGCGAGTAATAGAGGTTGTGGTTGGAAATTATTGAGCCAGTTTCATTGAGTTTTGTATTCCTTAATGTGCAGTAAAATTCTTCTTCCTATTTTGAAATGAACTGATTCATATGCTGTGGGACTTTCTTGATGATTATTTGTTTCGATAATATGTTTATTCAACTTGGCGTTGAATATTCAACGTTAATTTCAATGGACTTGGGACTATGGTTGGGGTCCTTTTTTTTGCGTAGATGGCATTATAGGAAATGTCTAATATTATTTCCAGACACCACCTTCATGGAGACAGCTCTGCTGTTGAGTTTTCTTACAACTAGTGATATCCACTTTATCTCAGGTTTTTGTTTGGTTGGTGTTGAATAATTATCAACAGTTCATTGAGGATTCCCATCTCTGTGGTTGAATTATTTTAATTATGGATATTTTAGAAGGGGCAGTTTAACTAAGATAGTTGTTTTAATTGGTCTTTTCAATTGGGTTTTTTTGACCTTTATTGTAGTGAGGCTTATTGCAGGCAATTTACTTTATTTAGAATTGCTAATAGGTTTTGGATCTTGGTCTTTGTGGGACTCTTTCTTGATTTAGATTTATCAACTTTAGTCATTACAGCCAATCTACTTCTTACTAAATTTACATTCATTATTAGTTTTTGGGATATTGCTAACACTCTACGACTGACTTGCTTGTAACATCCCTCTCACATACCCTAGATAATTTGTAAATTCCCTCTTATATGCCCAAAAATATTTTGTATTGTAGTTATTGTATGGGTTCTCTCGTGAGGAGCTCAAGGCCAAGGCCACACCAGTAAAACCTAGAAAGCTAGGTGATTATTTCCCCCCGCCCCCAAAAAGAAGGTGTAGTGATGGAAGATGAAGATCATTTACATAACTTAGCAATAGGAAGGTAGGTCCCCTGTGGGGAGAGACCTACAGAAATAATTTAGGAAATTCAAATTTCGATATAACCTACTCACAGATAAATACCCAAGGAGAATGTGAGAAAGAGATCAATCAACACCTACACAAGTAAATTAATGGCTCTACAACTTAAAAGAAGGAAACATATCAGTAAACTTAGTGAGCGAAAGGTCATGGCATACTATACTTATGAAATTATGCTATTCCCTGAAAGTTAGGACTTAGTTAGCATATCTCTAATGTACAAATTTTGTTACAGGAGCTCACATGGCCTATAAAGGCCTAAGGATATCTGGCCTTTAAACAAGGCAACTTCTAAACAAGTTGAATAGAAGTTAAAATTAATCTACTTGTTTTGCCTTAACATCATCAAGTGCCAAGTGGGTTCCCCCTTGAACCCATATGAAAATAACTCAAGCCCCATCTTATATATATATATATATATTCTAATCATCCTGTAGTAACAAGAGATGAAGCACTTCTAAAGATCTAACTCCATGATTGATTCTGAAAGAAGACAATAATGGTGAGATAATAAGTACAACTTCTACATATACAAGTCAATGCTACCATTGGTTGATAAATTTCCTAGTAACATTGGTGAGACTTATTTTTTTTAGCTTATATAATAAAAAGGGGAAAAACAAGTTTTTGGAAGGGTCAGCCCTTTATGAGGAAAAAGGCTGTTTTCTCCAATTATTTTTAATATAAGGAAAACCACACCCAATGTTATATTACTTGGGAAAGATTGGAGATTTTTTGCATATTTTTTTATATTTAGAAAAAGATGGAGTTATGTGGTATCTCCTCCGTTATAGGGATATTCTCTGAAAAAATAATAATGACCTTTCCACGACCATATCCTCGAAATCAGTCGTGCCACTGATTTCTTAGGATTTTATTGAAAGAAAAATATCCACTTGAGGTAGAGGGCATTAGTAAGCAAGGGCATGATTTTTGGTGGGGAATGCGTTTTTAAGGAGAAGCTCGGTGCCTTCAGGGGGCGCGCCTTCTAAAGGGAGAATTGGGGGGGATGCAGGTTAGGGTTGCAATGGTGATTTTATCGAGAGAAGAAAATTGACCCTGTCCCTCTATGGCTGGCACTCCTACATTTAGCGTCTTGATCCAGGAAACCGATCTTGGAAAAAAAAACCTCAGCATGCAATGTATTTTTAAGGGAGATTTTGGAGGGCAGTATGGGGAAGTTCGGAGCTTTTCCATTCCTTGAGGAAAGGGGCGGTTGTGCTATGGGCAGTGGCCATGGGAGAAGAGAGTCGATCCCATGCCCCTAGCAATTTTCGACTGACTTTCGAAGAGAGAATATGGGTATTCTCTAACATACTCAACTGGGTTTTGATTTTTTCTTACCTTTCCAAGAAGCTCTGTATGCATGTTAGGATTTCACAAGCATTTAAGATCAAGAAAGTCTCATAAATCCTTGGTAGGTTTTTAAGTTATGGAAGAGTATTTTATTTCATAGAATGCGTTTTACATTTTGAAAAAACGTTGAATTCCTCGGTTGACTTTAGATCTTGGAGGGCATATTTTTCCTTCTCTATGTTTTATATTTGAAGGAATGTTTAAGAAAAACAGAACTGGGTCTGCATTCAGCATCTTAGATCTGCAAGATGTTTTTAAAAGAAAACTAGATATGCTTTTATGTTTTATAATGGGAAAATGTTTTCAAATCCATAGTTTCGTTCTATGCTAGATTTGGGAAGTGTGTCTCTTCTCTGTGGTTAGATACAGAAAGAATGTTAATGGATCTATTGTGAGTAACATTTTAATTCATGAATATCACATCTGGACTTTGCACATGTCTGCGTACATGTATGGTTTTCATTTCAAATCACAATTTGCAGTTACACGAGAGTATCACCACCCGCATTCATGGATCATGATATCATGATGTAATTTAACCTGTGCATTATGAATTGGAATCTGATCTGTATGGCATGATTTCATTATCAACCTATGCACTTGATCACAGTTAGATATGTGACTGGTACCAATTCCTGCATTCTTAGATGATTATGATACAATGCGTTTTGATCCTCTATGTTTTAATCTCTATTTTTTTTTAATGGAATTGGGGCTTATGACTTCATTTTCCTTAACCTATGCATTTTTAATGATAGATGTATAAGTGATGTATGGGCCATAGTGTAAGCCTCGACTCTTGCATTCTTGGATGAACACCGTAGAATGAAGAAATTCATTGACAACTATTATTGCCTTGTGTTTGTGGTAAAACTCAAATCCAGGTTACGTTTCATGTCTACGTCGATAAAATTTTACAAATCTGAACTTTCCAACCCCTAGTATTTGCATTTGACCTCTAGAATCTCTCATGTCGATACTTGGATATGTGTTCGACTTGATAAATGGAGATATACAAATCATGTGCCTATTCCTGTGTTTTATAATTCACCTTCTTGTATTTTTAAGTATGATCTTGCAGTAGTGTTAGCCTTCATTACTGCGAATCATTGCATGATCTAAGCATGTCTTAGGTGTTTGAATTTTCTTTTTGTATTTGACTTTCAGTATATACTTGGGGAGGAGAGGTGAGATGTTGCATTTGAAGCAAAAGCCTTAAAGGGAGACCTTACCCTAAAATTTTAAAACTAGGTCACGAGCATTACCTTGTTAGGTTGTACAAAGAATAGGTGACTGATCCTTTGATTTAAGGAAATTACCTAAACAAATATTCCTAAGTTTTAGCAATAGCTTAGATCTACTTTTGGAGATTTAAGCCTACAAGAATAGAAACCGTGAGGTTGCGGATTGTAAATCTTTTATATGAATGAATATTACACGAGATAACAGTTTGGTGGATGTAGCCCATGGATTGGGTGAACCACGTACATTTGCCTCGTCTTTATGTGTTCTTGATGTGGTTTATCTTACGTACCTTTATGTGTTTATCTTACGTGTTTTTTATGCAATTATTTTACGTGGTTTATGTATTTTATCCAAATGTTCTGGAAGTGATTTATCTCATGGACTTGATCTTGTGCTCCAAATGTTTTAAGTAGTGTTATAGCTGATTCTATGGTGCCAATAGTCAAATGATCCCAAATGAATGTTTTTTATATTCAAAACATGTTAGACAATCTAACAGTGGCTAAAGTAAAACAAATGATCAATGTTGTTTCATGATGTGGAAATTACAAAATAGGGAATGAATGATATGGACGCCTTTAATACAATGGATTTATGTCAACAACAACAATTTTCCTCTTAATACCCAACACCCCTTCAGGGACTGGTGTACAAAAGGTTAATCACAATTATAAGGGTGTTCCAATACGGCTAAAGGAAGTCAGTATATATGTTCAGAATGATAGTTGGATTTCTTTATTGAGACTAAATAGGTTTTATATGTATTTCATGCACAGTCGACCAGAGATTTACATTATTACTAATATTTGCATGTGGAGGTGTATATGACATAAATACAAGGAAAATCATTCACTCTAAAGATTGTTGCAATAATGATAATCCATAAAAACCTTGCCATGGTTTCTTGATTTAGATAAATATGTGTGCCATGAATAGTTAACAAAGCAACATGTATATCTTGATAAGCAACGCTTGAATAATAGCATTTCCTGTATGGTTGTACAACGTTTATAAATTGACTTTTGATTTCTTTTTTTAAAACAGAAATTTAATTATACGTTCTTGGGGTATGCTACACTGCTTGACATAAAAAAAGTGGTGGAGCTATGATAGTGCCTTGTTTTCAGTGACCTAGCTCTTCCCTTGGGTTGGTTTATTAATGTTTTCACCATTAGTTAAAGTAGAGTTGAAAGTAAGAAGTTGGTTTGCACAAAGGTAGCTCTAATCGAGATGTCATTTATTTAGTCTTTTACAGATTTATCGAGGCCCACAAGAATTCTATAATTTCTTTGGAGACTTAGAATATCTAGTAGATAAAAGTTCAGATGTAGTATATATAAAATTGCAACAGTGAGTGAATTTTTTCTGTTGTAATAAATTGAAGCTAATGAATGGTTTCATTGTCAAAATTCTTAGGTTTTATGTGTTTTCTTGTGAATGGTATTAGTATAAGAAATTGAAAAGGTTTTTTGGCTTCTTGTAAATTTCCTTCTTGTCAATTCTGGTGTTAAAATGCTCTTATCCGATGAATGAGAAATGAAGTAAGGCATGACTTATGCTAAAGGTTTGATGTTCTTTGAATTAATAAAATGATAAACTGACCACCTATAGAGTGATTGCAGGCATGGGAAATTGTGGACCTGAGGAGTGCTAAAGCTCCATGACTGTAATGAGTTAAGAAGATATGAGAAAGATCTCATGTGAAAAAGGTTATCACCACGAGGAAGTGGTGATGGAGGTAGCAGTTGAAAGCTACCTTGTTTTTCCCCCGGGCCAGCGAGGGACCACCATGCATTCTGGGGATGCCTAGATGTAAGACATTCTGGATAATACTCGTTCCACACACATTGACAGGACTGTCACAAGAGTGGGTGAATCTATGAAGAGAATAACCTCTAGGAGCTGTGGTGGTGTGCCAGAAATGGAAGTGCCTCAGCTTGGTGAAGCACCGTGAATAGCACAAAAAGGAGATACGCCTTAGGAAGGGTATCATCCTTGTATTGGGTGGCTTGAATTGGTACTTAAAGTACTATTAGCACTTGGAGTGTTGGGATGGAGGACATCCAGAGAAAATATTAATGGCAAAGCACCCTGAATAGCACAAGAAGGAGATATGCCTTAGGAAGGGTATCGTCCTTGTGTTGGGTGGCTTGAATTGGTACTTGAAGTACTGTTAGCACTTGGAGTGCTAGGATGAAGGACATCCAAAGAAAGGAATAATGCTGGGAAAAGGTATGTGCATTACAGGTAAACTGGTACCTATGAGGTAATATGTCTATTTTTTTGGCAAATAGAACTGACATGCATATTGGAACCATTGTATAGTGTTGATTTATGAGTTTTACATTGTTTCGATATCGATGCTAGTATACATGCATACGAATGACCTTTAAATGTTGGATCATGACAGGAAATACAAAGCAAGCAAGGACGACTCAAAAGGAAAGGAAAAGTCATTGAAGAACAAGAACACCGAGGACGGTGTTAATTATAGGGGGAAATGATGTAATGTCCCTCCTATATGCCCCTAAGCATTTTGCGATTTTAAATATTATTGTATGAGGGCTTCTGGGTGAGGAGCTCAAGTGCCAAGGCCCCACCCAAAGAAACCTGAAAGTTAGGTGAAAGTTTAATAACACAAAGGGGCCGACGAACACATGTGCAACAAGAACTAAGGCTAAGGGATTAGAATAATGGGTTTGACAACAGACATTATGATATAAATCATATCATAAGGACAAAGAAAAATTAAAAGACTAGTATTATTAAATTAAAGATTTATCTATAATAAAAAGTGATAGATATAAAATCCTACGATATAAATTATATCGTGAGGACAAAGGAAAACATAATATTAAATCCTTTTATAAAAAAAGACATAATTTATTAATTTATAAGGTCTATATGATGGATTTATTTCCTTTTAGACCTAAGGACTCATTGAGTCTTTTCAAACAAATATTACTCCCTCCTTTTACATTTGTAACATTTATATTTTACTATAAGAGAGGATTTAATATCCTTCAACCATTCGTGCCTTGATCTTGGCATAACTTAAGGAGAGGTCCAGCTCAAAGAAAGGAATTGATTACCACTAACCTTGATAGTCGTTCACCTGCTACGGGATAGAGGGGACCCTGTGTACGTAGAATGCACAAAATTGCATGCATTTCTCCGTGGTCTACACTCATTTTTAAAGAAACCAGGTTCTGGTTGGAAGGGGAGGGGAGCGTTGGATAAGAGTCAACATTCACTCATAGATCCTTTTATTTTTGCTGGGAAAGAGGAGTTAACGGAGGACAAAACTCCGTTGAGCTTCGCTGTGCGATTGGATTTATCTTTCTTTGGCTGAATCTATGGTCCCTCGCTCAGCGCACATTTCCTGCTTGACTTCCAGACTTGGAGCTACTACACTTCTTGCATGAGTTCAATGTCCTCAACTTTCATACTTCGGCTTCCTATGGGTAACACTTTATGTCTTATGAGAAATTCACCTTTGGAGGTTAGCATTTGAAAGCCACCGAATATAATGATCATATTTCCAACTTAGTCTGTTAACCTAAGGAATATCGTTGAAGTTTTGTAGAGATTGAATGCGGGCTGGCACATATTTTGTCCACAATTGTGATGCCCATTGTAACGATTCTCTCCTGATCACAATTTGATGCGATTTAAAACTATGACTATGAATTGTGATTGTTTATTGGCCTCCTGCTACAACAAAATTCGAGAGACCCCTTTTGACTGCTTATTCTATTTCCATCTGTTTGATTTCGTTTGATCTAAAGAAAGCTCAGTAACTGTAGATGAATTTCCTTAAATTTATTTTTCCTCTTTTGATCTAGTGGAATCACAGAGATCCAAGTCCCTGTATAGGAATTTGGCAAAAAATTTTCTTTCTGTTATTTTAGATCTGAGTGGCATCCATTCATCCACTTCAATGTTTACCTACTACCTCGACCTGATCTGGGGCAATGCCTTCTTTTTCATATGGACTACGTTTTGGTTTTACGCTTGTTCTAACTTATCCTCTAGCGTACCCTCGATTCTGTAGCTACGTTGCCTTTTGTGTTGTGGTCATTCAATCTGAAGGATGGACAAACTCCCGGTATGCATTTAAATTGGGATATGCGATTTGAATGGAAGAATCCTTATACCCAAACGAAAGTTTATGGATGGGGATCGCTGTAACAAACCCCTTTCCGGATACCTACCTGTAAAAATAATTGAGAGGTTGTTTTAACTTGTGAATACCCTAATTTATATTCTTCCTTCTTGTAAGTAGTGGGTGGATTATGATAATTCGAAGGGAGGGATTTAATTCTTAAATCACTTAAATGCCAACCCCCAAGCCGTTAGAATGTTGTTGTCCTTCAAAGTAAAATAGCGTAATCCTTACTGCAGAAAATGTAATGGATTCGGGTCGACGATGATGTTTGTGTAATGAGGTCATTCACTCTCCATTTGTAACCCACTATTAAATTATTTTCATAGTATGACTTAGATCCAATAGAGTGTCTTGAGGACAAATACAAACAACGGTTAAATCCTTTTATGAGCTGGTTTTAAGGAGTCCAAAAAGAAAGGAGGGGCTATTTAGTTGCAAGAGGCTCTCTTCAAAGAGTCTTGTGGTAAGGTAAACATGCCGTGGATGAGCCATGACTTTGTAAGTACTCTATTTTTATAAAGAAATGAAAGAATATCTAATTTGGTGGACGTAGCCTTGTGGACGAGGTGAACCATGTGAAGATTGTTGTCTCATTTGTAGTATTATGTTGTGCATGTTTATTTTCTTTCTTCATAATGATGATGTTATATAAAGGCTTACTGGTGGAAAAGGTTAATAATTATCTATTTGCAGACACCTAATTCGCAAACACGTCATTTAACGCATTAAGGTACAGGTCGTATTCTACATCAACGAATTCACATTTGGCATTCTTGAAATAGAATCTAAATAGATAGTTCAATAGAATGAAGGTTGTATTAAGCATGATGTGTCTCCTCTTGGTATTGATGAAATTGTGTTGCATATTCTTCATTCTTATGATAATATTGTTATTTTGGATGCTACTAAAAAAATTATACCCAAGAAATTAATGAACAGTTTTAAGGATTAGTTGTTCCCCTACTTGTAACAAAATATATGATGTTTATAAGTTGTTCAGAGGAGCATAACATGATCGTAATATTTCCAATGGATTGAAAATTGCATAGAAATTATTTTTTTTTTAACTCAGTTGGAGTTTTTTCATGATCTTCAAGAGAGGTTCTAAATATGGTAGGTTTTGATATGCCACTCACTTGCAGTAATGAGTATATATTTTCCATGAAATTTATGTTGTTGATGTTCTATTCTTTTTGCTTTAGTTTATTGTTGACATGGTTTACAAAGTTTTTTTGAAAAGATGCATTTGTGGTTAGGTTTTTTGAATTGTTTTTAATGGTTTTATATTTAATATCTATACAAGATCTCCCTCATACTTGGCTTTAGAGCCCTCAATGAAAAAGCATAGGCCTTAGTCAACCCCAAATCTCAAAATGGTTAGTATATGAAAAGGAATAGGCCTTAGTCCACCCCAAATCTCAAATAACTAGCACACCGACATAGTTTGTGGTTGGATCACATCCATAGGGATCAAATGGTTGAGAGATAGTTATGGAATTGAAACAATTTTTGTATTCCTCATATTCTTCTAGTTAAACGGTTCATGTGTGAGTTATCCATGCCTAGCTACATGTTATCACCGACATTCTTCTTGTTATCCATTTATCAAGTATCAGTTATTATATTCTTTTTATTTTTTATCTCACATTCTTCTAGTTTTCTGCAATGAATTGTTGGTAATCCATTTATCAACTATGAGTTATCCCTACATTGCTACCAGTTATCCATTCATTAGTTAGCTACTAGTTATTTTTTTTTATTATTTTTTTAATACTTGTTTATTTTGAATTTTGAACTGATATGAATAACTGATAATTAAAACATAACTAATCAGAAATTGTAATACTAAACTTTACAGTAAAGGAAATAAATCTTACTTATATAACAAAGGAATTATATTAAAATCAACTTCTTTCATTTCTTTGTCAAGTGCTTCCTCTAAAATTTTCAAAGACATTGCGTCTCTCCAGTCACTGAGTTCATGCATGTTGAGTCTTATCATGTATGCAGAACATTAGTGAACTCGTTGTTGGATTTCATCGGGAAATAGCCTCAGACGACAACTGTGAAGACAAAATGAGCAAGTTGCAATTGATACAAGAAGGTGGAATTTATGAAAATTTAATTCTATAGAGTGGAATCACCTAAGCATTTAAAAAGAATTAATGGAGATTAGTAGATATTGGTTAGTAAAATTTAAAATTTGTTTTTATTTTTTAACTATAAAACTCTAACTTTAAATCTTAAAGCTACTCTAGATGAAGTCTGAAGATCAATTGCTAGACTAAAGGTAGGAGTCCATAATTTGTGTTGATGCCGAGAAGAGTTTTTCGATAGTATTAAGTTCTAGAATATCCTCATTCGACAGAAAAATTGTGATCTCATGAGGATCATTTATGCATTTCAATTCAAGGGTTATTACAGAAGATATTGAGGTTTATTGCATGGGAAGAAATAGTAGGGTTCTAAGTGCTAACTTTCGTTTACCTTAATTGGAAATATAGAACATCATCTTTTTCGCCTGGAATATTTGACAGAAAAATATGAAACTTTTTCATTACCTGATTGTTTGCCACCGTGAATGGACTAGATGGTCTTCCAGTGCTAACATCTCCACCACCGCCCATATGACAGAAGATCGTTTTATTACAGAATCCTGTATAAATGCTTTTCCTGAGTAGAAAACAATTTTTCATCATCTTCTGCTGGATACTGCTCACTATCACTCTATCCATCTTCGTTATCATGATTGATTTCATCTGCAGGATACCCATCATCATTCTGTAGGCTTGTTCATTATGTTCTTGTTCTTATTCATATGTATTTTCTTCCAGTTGATCATTGCAATAAGCAGTGTCTACATTTTTATTTTGTCATTTCTCTCGATTTTCATAAGATTCATCGATCTGTATCTCTTCATATCTACATTTATTCTTTCTAATCTCTTGAGATTCATCGACCTCCACAAACACATTTTGACTTTCAGAAACAGATTTATTCCCATCATTGCTTTGATTGTCAGAAGCAGATTTATTGCCATCATTGCTTTGATCTCAATCAGAGGACGATGAATAAGGGATATCAAGATCAACATGAAACAAGGGTATAGAATTCTTTCGAAACTCATCTGAAATCCATGGTAATTCCTATGAATTCCCTTGATTCGATTCATCAGACTCGACCATGACAACATCGACTAATTCTTGTCCTATTTCTACTCTGCAATATATATTTAAACAAAGTGTCTCTAATTATTCTTGACAACGGTCTACAGAATCAGAGGTGATTGTTCGTGAGGAGATCCTAATCCTATAGCTAGAGATAAATAATGTTAAGGTGATAAATTTATCTGTTAGCAAATTCCCTCTTCGGTGCTTTTCTTGCCACAAATTTTGCTTTCCTTTTCGCTGGTTTTCTTATCTTTGTAGTAGATTTTGCTTTTTATATATTTTTTGTTCCTTATATATATTAGCTTTCAAATGAAAATACATGGTCGACATATTATTCATTTGTTACAAACGTTACAAGATCTCCCTCATAGGCGGCACTATTATTCTTGGCCACAATATTATTTTTGGCCGACTTAATATCAACAAACCTTACAAAAATACATTACAAGATCTCCCCCATACTGGGCTGTAGAGCGCCTCTCGATGCAATAACTTGTATACAAGTGGTGACATCATTTAGTAAATGTTTTCTTATTTGAATAGTTGTTCCATGTGCAATGTCGATTAAAATGTGTGAAATACTGAACAAGTCTTTAATGTTCATTACCATCTTGATCTAAAGAATTGATTTTAGTATCCAAAACAATGTGTCACAAATAGATACCTTGAATCCCACTATTTAATGTTACGATCATCTGACTCTAATTATAAGACACAAAGGACATTCAAAGACTTCACCAAAGAAATATTACAGATGACTTTATAATGCAAGATGCATCAAATTTGTGACCAAATTTTTTGTGAAGTTCAAATAGTTGTTTTCTTTTGTTTGTCTTCTAGATTGATTGTATTCTTTCTTTTATTCATGTACTTGTCCTCTTTGTGGAATGATGTTCAGATGCTTGATTCAATATATGCAATAGAGTTTGTTTCCAAAAAAAAAGTAATACCATGCACAAATAACCATAAGGCCAAATTCCACTATGCACCAATAGACGAAGCACACACACAACCCCCTTATTCAATTTCTAGGATGTTTAAGATACAATATGAAAAATTGTATTTTTATTAAGTATTCGCTTATAACATTCTAAGCACTTTAAACTCCCAAATTTAAAATTGTAGAAATGTTTGACTCAAATTACAAATTACTCTCAATATACTAAACTTGCAGAGCCTAAACTCCTTGTAACTTCCAAAACACCTTATAACTCATACAATTTTGCAATAAAAATATTATATTCTTTAAATTTTTATTTCAATAACATCTAAAATCACAATGTCTTTTATATCAAAATATTATTTCAATAACCACCTTTGGAAATATTAAGAATCTAAAATATGGAGACCTTCATTATTTTAATTCACAGTGACCAATAAACACTTTGTTATAATTCTTTGTGACCTTTTAAATTAATGCAATAATTGTTATAAATACAAAAAATTATAACTCCATTACAAATTTGAAATACAAATCCTTCCATTATAGACTTAAAAAATCAATTTCAAAATATTTCATATATTCTTGAAATTTCAATCACAATACCTCGTGCTATAGTTTAACAATTATATAGTTTAAAATTTCAAATCACAATACTCACTAATGTCCATAATACATTTTCAAATTTAAACAAAGTATTTTGTATAACTCAAAGATTAAAAGTACTTTGTGCTATAATTCTCAAATTAAAAATGAAATGCTCACTGTAATTTGGCCTTAATACATTTTCAAATTCAAACATAGTATTTTGTATAACTCCAAGATATTAAAAGTACTTTATTCTATAATTCTCAAATTGAAAATGCAATTTTTTGACCGAGCTCCATGGATGAACCCTTAATAACAACTCATCATTTAAGATTAGTCCCACCACTCAAGTATAATCAATGCTTGATATGCAATTTCCTAGCAAGTATAAATAGTAAAATGTGAGTTTTAAGATTGTAAGGTTTCCAATGTCTTTAATATTAGGTTTCTATTGAGTTTTCTATTCTCTTTCAAGCCCCCTTCACTAGAAAAAGCTCATTCTCGGGGAGAGTGAAGAAATGCTATCAAAACCTCATTTTCAGCCAAGAAAACATGTAGACTTCACATCTTAGCTCAACAACCTATAATTCTTGAGGTATTCTTTATTGTATAGATATTAAATATAAAACCATTAAAAACAATTCAAAAAACCTAACCACAAATGCATCTTTTCAAAAAACCTTTGTAAACCACGTCAACAATAAACTAAAACAATAAAACATTCTAACAACTTAAAAAAATATATTAGTAACAATATAAAACAAAATAAAACTATAATACAGTTTATTGCAATAATGATTAAAAAACATCACAAAAATCCAAACATATTTTATTTTCTAAAAAAATTCCACCTTTAAAAAAAAAACATATTTTTATAATATTTTTACAATATCTAACCATTACCACATTGCGACAAAATATATAATAGGTGGAAATAACCTCAAATACAAACACGTACCTTTATACTATTATCATGCATTTTTTAAATTAAAAATCTCAATTCTGCTATTTCTCACCAAAAAAGCTTTTACTCCGTTTTTTTCTTAAAAGCTTAAATTCCGCCTTTAACGCGCCTCTCGTATCCGTTAGAACTGACAAAAGCTTCGGCGCGCTTACTCTATCCCTTCAAAGAAATATAGATGGGACGCTTCCATCTGTATATGCGTGTGGTGTGTGATTCTGTCTGTAAGAAGTTGGAGTTGGAATGACCTCTATAACGCTATCCTCTGCTCGATTGACCGTTGCGTGGGCAAATCGCCTCCGCTCTCTGGATCTGACCTGCGCTGCTCTGCTCTGGAACGACCTCTGCATAACACGAATAGCCTTTGTTAATAATCGCAGGTATAGCTCTAATTGAGCAGCCCGAACAGCCTTTTCCCTGATGGAGATCAGGGCTCTTTCTTAATAATCACAGGTATAGCTCTAATTGGCATATTTGTATTCAGTTAGAAATCTTCAGCATTTTGTATGTAACTGCCCAAGTACTCTATGTCATACAACGACTCTTTATTGGATCTGCTCTATTGTGGGATCTGCCCTGCCCTGCTCTGCTCTGAAACGACCTCTGGATTGACCTTTGCTTTAGACTGGATGGGAAATGACCTCTGCTCTCCGCTCTACTATATCATGGGATCTGCTCTGAAATGACCTCTGCGTAACACTATTGAGCACTTGTCCGTGATGGAGATCAATGCTCTTTTTTAAGATCGCAGGTACAGCTCTAATTGGCTTATTTGTATTCATTTAGAAATCTTCAGCATTTTGTATGTAACTGCCAAGTACTCACAACCCATTTTGTGCTAGAACGATCCTTAAATTACAGTGATTCACAGAGATAAATGGTACAGCTGGGATGAAACTTTCTTTCAAGAGCTGTGAAACAATTGGAATTCATTTTTTGAACTGTATTTGTACTTCTATTGCCCTAGGTACTGCAACTCGCTTCAAGCTCTGAAGGTACTACCTACCTTTTTTACTTGTAAAATCTTTTTTTGTTTTAATTTTTGTTTAGATGAACAATATAACTGTTTATTGTTTGAATATAGCTGTTTGGAAAACAATACTGTTTGTTGATTGAATATGGTTGTTTGTAAAACAATAGTGCCATAGGTTTTTTTGTCAATATCTAAATAATGCTGTAGCTATAGAAGAGTTGTGTGAACTTTAGACAACAATAATAGTGTTGCAGCCAAACATTGTTTCTTTCTTTTTGTTGGCTATTTTTTGCTTTAAATTAAGAATTTATAGAAGATTAAATCCATATTTATATAACAAGCATTCCATTTGTCTTTCCAATTTTATGCTTACATTATTGTGGTTTGTATTGTAAGTTGAGAGGATGAACTAGAGAAAAATCCTTTGAATTTTAGTAAGTTATTAATTAGTTTCCATAAACTTTATCCCAAACAATAGTGAAACAACTTTTTGGTTAACACATAAATTTATGGAATTTGTGAAACCTCTTATAGAAGTAAATAAAATTTTAAAATATTAGGTAGAACCACATAATTATGTCCTTAAATGATTGCTATAAAAGAAGTATTTGTTATGAGGAAAAGACATAAATTATGTTTTATAAATTTCATTAAACAATGTTTTTAGTTATAATGTGATATATGATTTTATTAAAAAGACAATTTCCATTTTTAGCTTTCATGTGATATTTTATTTTATCAAAAAAAAAAAAAATTAGTTTATGGAAAAAAATGGTGAGTACAATAGTAATATAATATTTAAGATCAATATTTATTATGATTTCTGTCATAGAGGGGAGTGGTTATGGGTAAGGGGAGTGGGAGGGGGGTAAAGAGAATAGAAAGGGGAGTTGGGAGTTGGGAGGAGAGAGAGAATAGGAAGAGGGTTGGGATATGTGGGGAGAGGAGTAAGGAGAGAGGGAGTGAGGGGGGAGGGGGATAAAGAGCGAGGGGTGAAGTGAGAGATAGAGAGAAGGCCGTAGAGAGAAAGAGAGGGGAGAAG
>LPNX010578137.1:1958-25045 GCA_001517045.1 Pseudotsuga menziesii
ATGTGGAAAGGAAGAGCCCAATTGGCCCCTCTTGAGGTAGGAGCTGTAGACAGCCTCTTCTTAAGTTCAATGAACGCTGTCTGGCATGCATCATTCCAAATAAACTGTACATCCTTTGTCAATAGGGTAAATAAAGGAGAAGCTAGTTTGGAAAATTTTTCTATAAATCTTCTATAATAACCAGCATGCCCTAAAAATATATGAACCTATTTCTATGTTTCACAAGTGGCTATATTTTCAGTTACCCTGATTTTGGATGGATCTGTCTGGATACCATCAGCAAAGATAAAGTGCCCCAACACTACACCCTCACTCATCATCATATGGCACTTTTCGGTGCTCAAAGATAGTTGGGTCTGCTCACAGGGTGTTAAAACCTTCTCTAAGTTTTTCAATGCCTCCTCAAAGTCACTACCATATGGGGTAAAGTCATCCATGAAAATATCCATACTGTCATGGACCATCTCCGAAAATATGCCAATCACAGCTCTCTGAAAGGTGGCTGGTGCATTGCACAAATCGAAAGGAAGTATCATGTATGCAAAGCTACCCTAGGGATAGGTGAAGGTGCTCTTGTCTTGGTCCTCAGGAGCAATCTAGATCTGATTGTACTTGCTAAACCCATCCAAAAAGGATAAGAAATTCTTCCCACACAGGGTGTCAAGTACCTGATCAATGAAAGGTAGAGGAAAGTGATCTTTATGTGTTTCCTTGTTTAACTCTCTATAATCCATGCAAACTCTCCATTTCCCTTTCTTCTTGGGTACTATCATGAGTGGAGAAACCCACTCGCTGTCTAATATTTGGTATATAATCCCTGCTTCCAAGAGTTTTTGAATTTACTCCTTCACAATGTCCCTATGATTGGGGTTCATCCTTCACTGTGGCTAGCACACAGGCTGGGAGTCACTTTTGATATAAATGTGGTGGGTGTGCAGATTAGAAGGGATACCCTTCATATCCATGTACTCCCAGGAAAATGCCCCCTTATGCTTTTTTAAGAGAGTGATCAAGCGTTCCTATTCATCAAGAGAGAGATTAGGATTGATATTCAGTGTTTCTCTCGGCTCTATCTCAACTAGAACACTTTTTGAATTTTTGAGGACTAGGATTATGTGGTTGTCACTGACTAATGTCTCCTTTATGATATTTTCTTTCTCTTCTTCACCTAGGGTAGTATTCAGGAACTGATAAATTTGTTTGTTGACAGAAGTGGGCTCACTGATGAAACTATTAATGACATCATCCTCTGTTTCATCCTTGAAAGTCAAGGCCTTCCCTATTGTTAATAGTGGTTGAACACCCTCATCTTCCTCTAGCTTCTATACTGGGTTGAGCTGGAGGACACAGGGTAATTTTTTTCATTTCGGTCCCATCTAATATGGCCATAGACCCTGACCGACAGCTGATGCAAGTGTTTGTTGTAGCTAACTAGGTTCTTTCCAGGATCAGCGGGTGTCCTCCTAGCCGCGAATTGGGTTGTAAAACCAAGAAGTCAGCATGGTACTCCCATGAATCAACTGAGATGATGAGGTCATCCAAGATTTGCTCAGGTTTGATAGTGGACCTGTCAGCTAGTTCTAGAATGGTAGGGTTTGGCCGAAGATTGGTAATCCCAAGTTTCCGTACAGTTTCTATGGTCATAAAGTTAATAGTTGTGCCTAGATATACCAGCACATTCGGTATCTATGTGTTCCCAATTTGTAGGGTGATAGTAGGGTTCCCAGGGTCATCATATTTGTCCATGAGAGTTTTTCCCATTATCAATCCATATAGTTTCCCTATGGCATGGACAGTGAAAGGATCTCTAGGTCTTCTACCTGGTTTTCTTACACACAGGTCTTGGACTATTTTGGCGTAAATAGGCACATCATGGAGGGCCTGCAGCAGTGGAGTTTTTAGATAAATATTTTTCAACTCTCCCAAGAGGTTAAACTGAGGTTGTTCCACTGCTTTTTGTAGTGTCAATATTTCAGGATATGGTGGTTCTCTAATCAGTTGTGTAGGTTGTGTTTCAATAGTTGTTTCTCTGTGTGTTTCTACTAGTGTCTCGGTAGCAATTTCAACATCCTCAATAATGGGGACTGGTGTGTGGGATGAGTACTGTTGGTTCATCCTTTCTTTAGACACAGAGGATGGAACATCCTCAATGACTAGAGGCTCCACTAATCTCCCTGAACATAAGTGTATGTCGTTACAGGGAACTGGAGTAATGGAGTAAGTGGGCATGTTGGCAGTCTCAAATTGGTGGACTACTTTATTGTTTGGGTTGGGGTTAGGTTGAGTAGGAAGTTGCAGTCATATAGGCATGTTAGGTGTAGCGTTGTTCTGGAGTTGCAACTGCGGCTACTAGTATGGCTAAGGGTATTATTGAGGAGAGTATTGTTGGTGAGGAAACTTTTGGCTTGGAAACTGTTTAGGAGATTGGCTATGGGGAAACTGGTTTCTTGGATCGAAGTTCCTCCACCCAGGAGGCCAGGAATTCTGTTGGTTTGGTGGTTGATTCCAAGAGTTCCAGGAGTTGAAATTCTTCATAGGAGGTTGAGAAGGTTTCCATTGATGGTTGGAATAAGGTGAATGGAATTGTGTATTCATGTGATGCATATTATTCCAATTATTCATATTATTCAAAGATGGGAATGAGTCTGGAGTCATACCTTGGTTTGGAGGTGGCCACGGATTTTTTTTGGGCAATGAAGTAGGCTAGTTCCATGTCTGGAGTTGATGTCTACAGAACTACCTTCACTTGAGGTAGTGAGGGGCACTCCTTTGTATCATGGTTCAGTTCACAGAGCTGACACACTTCTACCTTGTTGAGTGGACACTCCTTCAGGGGATGTTTCTTCCTACATTTGGGGAAGAATACATCGAGAGTTAAATATTCTACTGCTTGCTTCTGATTCTCCCTTAGGACATATATTTCTGAGGAGATGGAGCTCATCATCTTTGTTTTTAAGTTCTCAAGAAGATTTCCTATTTCTGCTCAAGTGGATCCTACATTGGATGACTTATGTGTTATATTGAAGGCATCTCATTCCAATTTGTCTCGTTGGTTGGTCCTGGAGGATCCTCTGGAATACCTTCAGCATAATTCAATAATATTTTCAAAAGATTCCTTCGAGATATCCTCCTTTCCCATTAAGTTCAACATACCTAGGCAGTATTCCTTAATCCCACGAAGTAGGATTATCTTGAGCACATATAGCCCTTTATTAATTTGTCCAGCCCTTTGCACACTGTACATGATCCTTTCAACAAAATATTCCATACTTTCTTTGTCCTTTTGTACCATCTTGAACAAATCTTCTCTTTTATCTTTAGTGTTGTAGTACTCCTGGTATTTCTCCAAGAACACCCATTTCATTTGATCCCATGTGGTGATAGTTTCACCACCGAGGCTCATGAACCATTGTCTCAGGCTCATGAAGGAAAACGTTTTTACTTCTGCTCACTAGAAGTGTAGTCGTAGCTACAACAAAGGATGTCAAAATCAAAGAGGAATTCATCCGGATCCTCTATGGATTTCTGATGAAAATGAGGTAATACTGATGCTGATATGTTTTTCATGGGGGCTTGTCCAACTGGTTGTTGAGTGGGGAACTGGAGTGTAGAAATTGTTCCCTTCTACGAGGAATCACCATCATTGTGATGGTTCTCTCCCATCTCTTCTTCATGATCTTTTGGTTCACATCTGTTATTCATATTTTCCTCTGCTCTCTGATCTTTCCTCTTTGTGCTTCCTCTAGTCGTCCCGATTCTGATGAAATTGTGTCCACTCCTCCTTCGTCACCTCCTTCCCGTTAATGTGATAAATTGCATCTCGATCAGCCACTACCATAGCACTAACTCTGTCTTCCTCCGTAGGGACACCTGAGGGTGTTACAGCTCCTCCTGTGTTCTCTACAATGGAAACTGATGCTTCCACCTGGGGAGTAATTGGACTTCTTCTGACAGAGGATCCTTAATGGCGAGCTCCAGTAGAGGAATTGGCTCTAACAACTAGATCGTCAATGAATGTTCTTCTTCCAAATGCCTAGTTTCTGCCATGACCTCGAACACCTGCAATGTTAGTATTCTGGGGATTTATGGGGGTTATAGGAATGTCACACTGTAAGCTTCTCATATTCATGCAACCCAAAACATGCAAACTTAAAAACTGAAGAAAAATTAATGGATGCAACTACTATGGTGTCTAATAATTACCTTCCCCGGAAACAATGCCAAGATGTTGGTCACTCTATATGTCATTTAATTAAAACCGTCATGCAGAATACTCAATATTAATTTTCAACCCACGGAAGTCTTTTATTTCAAAGATAACTTACGCTATCTGTGCTTAAACACTAAGTAGTTGATGAATGAATAAACTGTCCTACTTATCTATTTTGTCAAACTTCTCCCATAAGCAATACTGATCTAAACTACCTATCTAAGAATTCAAAATTGCAATTACTTCCTATAACTTCAATCCAGTAATGAATGATTCTTGAAACAAATATCTAGAATTACTTTTGCAGAAAGTTGAATCCTAATTTACCAGACTGTATGTAGATCCATTGTGACTAGCTAATCTAATCTTAATATAGAAATGAGAAATAACAATAATTGAATCAACAGTTATAAACCATAGTCTGCATGAATTAGAAAGCATGAGCAAGACAAGTAATTGAAAGGAAACTAAGGGAGATCTTGAATGTTACAGCTACTACACACATGCATAAAAGAAACTAACCTACACAGTCGACTGTCACACCACACTACTGCAGCTTAAAGGAAATGCAAGTACTGGGTATTCAAAGAAACATAATGATCAACATGATTGTTGCAGCTACTGAAGCAAATGCATATAATGTAACATCCACACCACACAACTAATTAAGAAAATATCTAATTAACTCGGAAATCTCTGTGGGAAGGCAGGCCCATCCTTCGAACAGAGACGTCGAAACTAACACAAGTTAAAACATAGAGATCTGAAGAATCCTGCTCCTTGTATTAAAATGGTGAAATGAAGACATAGTCTCTGTTACAGCTTACACAACAAATCTGATATAGTCCAACCCTTGGCTCTGAATTATTCCTTGTACTTATACATCAACAAACGTAACCCTCACCCACTAATATCGAGCATCCATGAAGATATATGATCTTCAGGCTGCCCTGTTACATGCGTTGTTATAGCTGTGAGTGGAATTAAACAGAGGCAGGGAATATAGGCAATTCTGTTGCCTGATCTAGTAAATGAATAACATAACCAATTCAAGAAAGGCCTGGATAATTGCAGCTAACTTCAAGTGGTGGTGCGTTGTTGTAGCTCAGTTTGTTGCAGCCGTGTCTATCACAGCCCACGTAGAATGATGACCCTTGGTTAGATCTACACATATAGATGATACTACCAAGTCACAGCTGATAGTGGAAGCTCATATCCTCTCTAGACCGCTCGGGCTGATACACCTGTAATCTCTCACATCTTGCACTATCTTTGTGAAATCATAATGAGTTAGCATAATGCAAGAAGGAAAGTCTTGATTATAATAATCATAAGCATTAATAAGATGAAATAATAAATAATCATACCTGTGAAGATTCAGGGCTTAAGTGAGGAAAGAACGTCTGTTTGGTACACAAAATGGAATAAGACAAGACAAATAGGGTATAAGGGATGTGGTTAAAACAAGGCATTTTGGGACCCAACAATATGCTCATTTTATACATGTGAAATCAACTTATAAGGATGTCAATGTTGCAGAAATATTCCTGAAGGAAATATTTCGACTTCAGGGAGTGCCAAAAATGGTAATTTCTGACCGAGATTTCAAGTCTACATCAAGATTTTGGAAATCATTGTTTGCAGGGTTGGAAACCAAGATAAAATTCAGCATTGGCTACCACCCTGAAATAGATGGACAAATAGAACGAACAAACCAAGTCATCAAGGATATGTCGAGGATGTATTTCATGGAAAGACCCACTAAGTGGGAAGACTATATGCATCTGGCAGAGTTTTCATAAAATAATGGATACTAGGCCTCTACCAATATGGGCCCATTTGAAACCCTGTATTGAAGGAAGTGTACTACCCCTATTAGTTTGGATCGCCATGTGGATCATTTGATGGTAGGACCTAAAATGTTGCAAGACATGGAATAAACTGTTCAAGAAGTACAGAATAATTTGAAGGTGGCGCACGATCGCCAAAAGAGTTATGCTGACCTAAAAATACATCATAAATATTTCTTGGTTGGGGATCATGTTTACCTTCAAGTCAAGACTAGAAAGAGCTCCTTGAAACTAGGAATTTGTACCAAATTAGTGCCATGGTTCTGCGGACCCTTTCAAGTCTTGGAAAGGTTTGGACCCATGGCATACAATCTTGTTCTTCCAGCGCACTTAAGAATTCATAATGTTTTTCATATTTCATTACTGAATAAATGTGTATATGATTCCGCTCACATCATTTATTGGAATGTGGTAGATGTGGAACAAGAGGGAAAGTTCCAGGTGGAACATGTGCTCATTCTGGATAGGAAAGAAACTATGCTTCTGAACTGAGTCGTCGCTCGGATTAAGGTGCAATGGAAACACTTTATGCTGGAGGAGGCGACCTGGGAATTAGAATAAGCCCTGCAAAAGAAGTAGCCAGGCCTATTTCCAGAAAGTATGGAAGACGAATGAGAACATTGTGGAGAGTATTACAATAAAGGGGAAAGGATGTAATATCCCCTAAGTGATAAACTATATTTTTAATATTTTTTGAAAGCCTATTTTATTTTTGTTTGATTGTGATTGGCAAACCTGGAATATGCTAATCAGTCCTTGGAGGAAAAATGTAACCGAAACGTATTGCTTGTAATAAAAAAATATGAATGATAGGGACAGCCATGTTGAATGAGAAAACTATGCATGCCAAAGTGGGGAGCATGAAGGTTCGCTCTCATGGAATTTACACTAGGAATGGGAATGGCAGTATGGTGCTAGACCCACCCTGGGAATCAAAGAGGTAGTGGAGTAGATTTCCTGGGGGGAATTGGCAATTAGCTGCAAAAATACCTAGGAAAAACAAAAAAAATGATAAATAAGGAAGCATATGCTAGGAGGAGGGACTCTGCTGAGTATGCTGGAACAAGGAATACAATTTGTGTGAGCACTCTGTGTTAGGAAAGAGGAAATAAATACTTGTTGTGTGAGGCAACGTATTTCTCACTAGATAATTGGACTAGGTTTGACTGTCACCACTCTTGGCATGCATAGTTTAGCTTGGGGGTGATTGAGGTTGGAGATATATGGGCCTAATATACGGTTGGATGGAACATGGTTGTTACCCTTTCATTGCGGCTTGTTTACACAAACATGTCTCTTTTCTGAAGTTTTGTTACTTCCATTCTTTTGAACTCGGGGTATGTTGTTTCATGTATAATTGTTTTTTAATGCCATGGAAATGATGATTAGTAGTTTCAATTTTACTGATGGAAATAATGCTTAGTAACTATTGTTCTCTTGTTAGATGATTGTGCCTTGTATTGGGGTAAATGACAACTCAAATGGTTCAATAGTGTGTCGTACAAAGTCACCAGTACACTGCATGGTTTCCTCTGATTGATGAGATTAAGGCATGTCTGTAGATGTATGAATGTATGCTACAATGTTGCTGAAATGATAAGAGAACACCCTTAGGTTTTTTGATGAAAAGTATGGCTGATTAATGGGGTGTGCTCATATTATTAGGATTGCATTGGTTATGTAGATTATTAATGGTATGGAATGCACCTACTCTATTTACAATCCACTGGAACTTATAGGTCGACTTAGTTCCTGGAAAAGGATAATTTTGCTCTATTTGAATGAATGTGACTTGTATTTGATAATTTTGGGTTTCCTAATGGTGTCATAATGTTATGTAAAGAGTTACTTGCATATTGTATGTTTCCTTGATTTAAACACCCCAGGAATTTTTTCCCTATGGGGAGGTTTGAGCCTTGTTCCGGTTTGAACCATCCCAGGCTTAATGAAGTTCATGGATAATACTTATAGAATGAGATTGTTACACTTGCATCTACACTTTTCCCTGCAAAAGTTTAGACCAATGAGAGGAAGAATAAGGGAAAGAGCGTCAGGATGGACAAGGGGGAAGGTCAAAGGATAGAGATGATTTCAGCAAGGAAAGATGCTCAGGCCTAAGAATTTTGGGAATGGCGGAAAGGTTAAATTACAAGCAAAGTCTTATGTTGAATGGGTTGAGGGAATCAGATCAATGGTTGGAATATATTTCGAAACCTCAAACATGCATGAATAAATGAAGTTTTTGGAGCTAAGAAATCTTGTACACCCCGCATGTTTCAACAGCTAAGATCTGATGATGTTGGAGATCAACAAAGGAAGTGGATTTCACAACCTCAACATGCACGAATAAATTAATTTTTTGGAGCTATAAAATCTTGTACACCTCTCATGTTTTGATGGCTGAGATTTGATGGTGTTGGAGATCGACGATGAGAGTGGATTTCGCAACCTCAACATGCACAAGTAAATTAAGTTTCTGAATTTGCGAAATTGGGTACGCTCTACATGTTTTGACGACTGAGATTTGATGGTGTTGGAGATAGACGGTGGGAGTGTATTTCACAACCTCAACATGCATGAATAAATTAAGTTTTCAGTTTTGCGAAATTGGGTACGCTTTGCATGTTTCGACGGCTGATATGTAAGGAGGTTGGAGATCAATGATGAGAGTTGCTTTCACAACTTCAACTTGCATAGACAAATGAACTTTCTAGATTTGTGAAATCTGGAAGGCCTAGAGAAGATGAACAGTGAAGATCAAATGAGGATTTAGATCTATGGTGGAGGTTCATTTTGCAATGTCAACAAGTGGATATAAATGAAACTTTTGGATCTACAAAATCCGGTGGGCCCCATAAGGATGAGCGTTGGAGATCGAAGCCACAAGATCGATGGTCAGAGTTGACTTTGCACGTATCAATGGTGTGAGAGAATTGAAGTGGAAAGGCAGAGGCATAAGAGATATGAAAATTCTAAGGTAAAGTGTATGTTTCTGCACCCTAGATTCCGTAGCGGAAGGTGGAAGGTGGGAAGAGGAAATCAGAAAGAGAAATGAGGCCAAGCATTGGTTTTCTGTGATTTGGAGTCTATCTACGGAAGGTGGAAGAAAGAAAGAAGAAGGTGAAAAAATGAAGGTGTCATTTGTTAAGTTTCAAATTCCCGCATTTCACAGCGGAAGGTGAAAAGGTGAAATGTGGAAGAAAGAGATGTGGATAAATGAGTCCATCATTTGCTAAGTTTCCAATTTGCACAATCTACAGTGGAAGGAGGAAATGTGGATAAACGATTCCATCTCATGTTATGTTTCTGATTCCCGCAGTCCGCAACGAAAGGAAGAAAATTGGAAAGTGGAAGGCGCAATGTGGTGAGATGATTTTGTCGTATGTTAGGTTTTCGATTCTTGAAGTGCGTAGAGGAAGGAAGAAAGGTGGAATGTGGAAAGATGAAATGTGGATAAATGATTATGTGGCATGTTAAGTTTCTGATTCTCGCATTCTGTAGTGGAAGGAGGAAAGGCGGAATGAGGTGAGATGATTCCATCGTATGTTAGGTTTATGATTCCCGAAGTGCACATCAAAAGGTGGTAAGGAGGAATGCGGAAGGTGAGAGTTGGAAATTCAATTTCAATGCAGAAACAACTTTCTAGGTTGCGGAAGTGTATTTACATTGTGAAAATTAATGTTGTTTACTTTTAAGCTTAAGGATGAATTGTTATGAAAGGTTATAGCTAAATTTCCCATTAAAGAAATTATACTTGAAAAAAAAATTATATATTAATTTTAGCAAGTTATTTAGGTTTGACACATATTTATACTTGGAAATTATGTAAATTAATAAATAAAAATAGGCCTTGTGCATCAATATAATATTAAAATAAACTAAGAAGTTGTGTGGGTGAAAATTCTTACATGTTTATCTTTTAAACCATGTGCTAAATCGATTTCCCTCTGAGTAAGGTTTGTATCTCGTTTTAGTTTAATTTCTTTTGCCAATGTAGAAACACCTTCCCATGTTAAGCTACCGTTATTAGATGATTTTCATCATTCAATCCATACCTTCATCCAATCAAGATTGTTTTCAATGTATATATCTATTGCATACCACTCTGAACCAGTTGTATTATAATAATAATAAATTCACATATATTAATTACTTCGTAGGAATACATTCATATTAATAATGGATTATGTAGGAATACTGAAAATTAAATAAGTACTTCATACATAATAACAATAAGTCAAATGTATTATAAATATACATCATAAACTTACATCTTACTTTCCTCGTTCTACCTTTCCCCAACACGTGCTCCCCTTCATTGTTGATGGAGTTGGCATCCCAAATGCGATCCACATTAATACTTGTAGTTATTTGAGTATTATATTTAGTAATATAAACCATGTTTTGATATACCATATATCCCTCTACCATAGAACCCTTTGGATGTGCGCATTTTCTTACCAATTCCTTGAGTGGTTTCAAGTGCCTCTCAACCATCCACATTGACCTTGTGTGTATAGATTCACACTTTTCAATCTCCTCATATTGGTGTATGAGATAGTGTTCTTGAGCATTGAAAAATGACGTAGGTAGATACTTTTTCATTTCACAAATTAGACGAGGAATTTGTCTCCTCCAATACTTTATACCTTCTTGGTCTATTTCTTTATATGAAAACCATCTATAAATAATGAAACAAAATCACAGGTTTCAACAATAAAGTATATATTACATTACAAGTAAAACACATGTATGCAACCAACAATAAATACTACAATGAATTAATAAAAAAAATACACTTTGCATATAAATCGTCGCTTACCTCATGTATTTTCCCAAATCATTTATAACTTGTTTGACGTTGTTGTTAATTTTTTGTGGGAGAGATAGAGGTAGAACATACTGTAACCAAAAAAAATGATCAATCATTATTTACATCCAAAATTATTTAGTAGAGAAAAAAAACACTAACAAGTTGTTTACTAGTATACACATATATACACTAAAATAATTACCTTAATGAAGGTATACTAGTCATGAGTTTTTACCCCACCTAATTAGCCTTCCTTTGTTAGGATATTCTTCATGTTTGAAGAAAATCTAGTAGAAAAATTGATTTTTTGAATAACCTCTTTAACATCCTTGTTTTGTTGCTCTGTCAATAACCATGGAACGACTCTTATATGTTGGGTGTCTTCATCTCTATTTGAACGATTCACACTTTGCATTGCATGATTGGCCTCCTTAATGTCATTACAAATCTTGGTTATTTTTTCTTTATCTCTCCTTCCATCTAATATTTTTCATAAGGTATATGTTGCATTCTTCCTGATGTGCATTGTATCAAAGATGCTCATAGTAGGGGAGCCTATATAATTGCTCGGAATAAATTTCCATTCCTAGTGGAAGCACCTCATCATTGATGCCTTGATCATGACCTTTAATATAAAACATAATTAAAGATATTAGAAAAACACTTGTCAATTAGTAAAGCGTTCAAAATGAATTAAAAATATAAAATATTCCAAACATTTCACACAGATGATACATAGACAATTTGATCCATACCTTGACGATCTAAATATATCTTATATTGTGTCTTCCATAGACAAGGTGTCACTCTTTGTGGTTTTAGTCTAGTATCTTCTTTCCCATTGAAAATATATTTTTCAATTGTCCGACACCTATGGTTCATTTAAAGGAAGAGCCTATACTCATCAAACAATTCCTTTCGTAAACTTCTTGAACAATGATATTTCGTATGAGGAACACAAACTAGACATGCAATTTACATTTGTTTGAATACCTTCAAGAGTTGTATAAATATGTGTATCAATAATTTAAGTATGAACACTAGTAAACCTCATATCACTATTGAAGTGTAGGGGGGAAACATTATTATAACATACCATAGAAATGTGTTAGCCTCGGGGCATTGTGAATTGTACATACAAGCATCACATGGAATTGAAATTCCCTTTATGTATGTGTTGGTATAGAGATATCAAACATAGTCACACCCATCCATAACTCTGGTAACTCATCGAAAAGAGGCTCTATATATGCATTCATATCTTTGAATTGGTATTTAACTATTTCAAAACATTATTGAACATATATTATTAAACAGAAAAACATAACACATAATTATGAAACAAACAACACGAATCAGATGTTACCATATTAAATATATATATATATATATTCTAAATAAATAAATACCTAGAAAAATCATTTCCAACATTATGTGCTTCTTCTTTATTGATATCCATGGAGAAATGATATTGTTAATAACAAAACTAGGCCACACGTAGTTACCAAAACTAGTTTCTCTAAATGGATTGACACAGTCAGCTGCCAAACAAAGCCTAAGATTATGAGGTTCTTATTTTGTTATATTTTTGAAAGTTTTCTCATAATAATAAGAATAACACTGAAAGAATGACAAGTACAGAAAGAAAAATAATACACAAATATTTATCCTAGGAAACCCTCATGGGGAATAAAACCTAGAAAAATTCCTTGATATAGAATCCAACCAAGTACATTGTAAGACTGCAAGACTAAGATAGACTATTCTTCTCCTCCAAGTGGACTCCTCTTTCTCTCTGTAGCGAACTTGCTTGAGTTGTAAGTGCGTCCAAATGAGGAGGGTGACTCATCTATTTATACACATCAACTCTGAAGCCTAATAACCCAATAGTTACAAATTCATCTCTCCAACATGGCTGAATTCATCTCTCCAATGGGGCTAACTTGCCTTAGGAGACACAAAAATACATTTTAATAATTATTTTGTGGGTACAATTGACCTGACTTACAATGAATGTTTTACATCAATAATTTGCATGATCAATTATATCAATAACATACCTAATCGGACGAACAACATCTCCAAAAGGGAGGGACAACAATAATATAATAAAAAGTACAATATAATATCTTCCATAGTTACATTATTTCAACACTCCCTCTTAACAAGGAAGGTATTATACATCATTATCAACAACAACAACAACATCTCTACAACTGACTGGTGGATCTATATGTCATAGGAAGTTTTGTAACAACATCATAAGTATCATCATCATCACAGAGCATGATCATCTGCAACATCAATATGTGAGTACCAGAACATCATCATCATCTGCAACATCGGTATGTGAATACTGGAACATCATCGTCATATGAAATGTTAGTATGTGAATACTAGAACATCTACAACACTGGGTATGTGAATAATGGAACGACAACATCATCATTATCATCCTAGTTCTAGAACAATATCATCAACAAATAAATGCTAGATCATCATTTGCATCATCAGCATAGATATGTTGAAAAAACATCATCATCATTAGCATAAAATGATAAGACAACATTAGCAACAACAACAACACAGAGTGTTGCAGCAAAAACATCATCAGCAGTAGCACAGAGTGATGGGACCACATCATCATCATCGACATTAGATGTTGGGACTACATTATCATCATCAGTAGTAGCACAGAGTGATGGGACCAAATCATCATCATCAACATTAGATGTTGGGACTACATTATCAACATCAACACAGAATGTTAGGACTACATCATCAACATCAGTACATAGTGATGGGACCACATCATCATCAACATCACAAATTGATGGCACCACATCAGCAGCAACAACACAGAGTGTTGGTACGACATCATCATAATCAACAAAGAGTGTTGGGATCATCTAAAGCAACATCATGATGGGAACTCTAGTAGACCCATCTAGCCTTTTCTGGATTACTAATCATTTTGAACAAAACAAGCCTAGCCAGAAATATAGACCTACCCACGGACCAAACAAGCCTTGTTTGGATTACTGACCCTTTCGGACCAAACAAACCTAGCTAGAAATACTAATACCCCTAGGATCAAATAGGCCTTATCATCATTGATATAAAAATCCCAATGGGATCAACCATGCCTTATGAGGCTGACATACCAATCCTAGACTGAGATGCCACACCACTACAACAAGAACTGCATTCACATCATCATCATCACTCCCTCTCTCATGGGATGTCCTTACAGACTACACCTAGCTTGTCTTGAAAGTATTCAAACTGTACATGAGACAAAGGCTTAGTCAATCCATCAACCACTTGTTCCTTTATAGGAACATATTGGAGTTGTACAACTCCCTTATGCACCATGTCTTGAATATAATGAAACTTTGTCTCTATGTGTTTTGACTTGTTGTGAAACATCAGTTTCTATGCCAACTTGATTAAACTCTGATTATCATAGTAGATATTGGTCACATCCATCTCTGTATCGAACAATCATGTTAACAACTTGTGTAGCCAAACTAATTCACTACAGGATGAACATTCTACAATGTATTCAACCTATGTTGTACTGAGAGAAACACAAGTCTGCTTCCTGCTAAACCATGAGCTCACACCTAATCCCAAACTGAAACAACATTATAAGGTACTCAGTCCTGTCATCAGTGCTTCCATCCCAATATGAATCTGTATAACCATGTATTCTAATCTCACCATCAGTTGCATATCTTAGGACACAATCCAATGTATCCTTAAGTACCTCATGAACTATTTTGTTGCAACTAGGTGAAAATGTCGAGGCTACACCATATACTGACTCATTGTGTTTACAACAAAACATATATCTGGTCTTGTATTTTTCAAATACACCAATGATCTAATAATATGATGATATAATGTATGTAGCATCAACTGTATCTAAGGAGTCATCATTCGGGAGCTTTAGGTTGGTCACCTTTAAACTATTCATTTCATTGCAATCCAACATTCCAAATCTCTTTAAGATCTCAATGACATATTTTCCTTGATTTAGGAAAATATCATCCAGGAACTTCCATACTTTAAGATTGAGAAAATAGTGCATCATACTGTAAGCAGGAATATTTCAACTTCTATGGACAGAAGCTACTCCTCTGGTCTAAATGGTTCAGATCCAAAACAAATGAACAAAAAAGGGTGAAGACCCTCCCTAAATGTCGTAGATACCTGGAATGTCGCTTCAATAGTAAACCTATGTACCTGCAATCGGATCAAACACGAAAACACATCAAAGCTACCAGAACATAATCTACTGATCCATGTTAGTGACTAAGGAATCTAACAACATGTACATGTGAAATCAACAACAATAGTAATGTGGGACGAAAATCAGCTTTGCATTAAGATGAATGGAGAAGTTTACAACCAATTAAGCCTTAGTGTCGACTTGCATCTTCATGAAACCAACACTTCATCCCCATAAGCTCCAACTATGCTCTCTATGCTCTGAAATGGCTTGGGCCAAGTGGTCAATCCAATAGCATAACAATACCTCAATGGTTCTCCCCCTCAACCATGGACATGGGCTTGTATTTATAAGGCTCAATGGATAGGAATGGTTGAGATATTTGTGGATGAGGTGGCCTCTAAGATCCTATGATGGGGGATCTCGAGCTCAATTGACCCATAATGATAGGGATAAGGGAAGACACGAAGCTTATGGTCTAGAAGCCTTGAGAAACCTATCTTTTTCCCATTTTACCCAGGGTACTGCTTTTCTCCTCTTATGTAGAGTGGTTTAGGTAAGAAACACATATGGACCAAGGGCTATAAGCGGTGGCACCACTTATGGATAACAAGGCAAAGGCAGTGTGAGTGAGGTATCACTCATGGATAAAGGGGAAAGTGTGGTGCTGAGTATTTTCGTGAAAGATTGACAAAAAACATGGGTTTCCACTCCAAGTGCTAGGGTTAAGGAAAAGTAGGTATGTCAAAGGTATTATCACATGATGATGATAGGATTTTGGTATAACAAGATTCCCCCCAAAGCATGAGTCTTAGAGGGATACGATAAATGAGAGATTTGAGAGAACAAGTCATCACTATGAGGTGAAAACGTCAGTTCGATCGGAGCATGTCGTCGAGTAGGCATCTGTAGTACATCAATATTTTGACTCGTAGACACAAGTAACCAACTCATGGCTGCATACCATTACAAGGAAGATCCATGGGAGGAATAAACAAGCATGGATACTAGAATACAACGTAGACCCATGTGATAGAGGACTCAAACATGGACATAGCTACCAGACATACAATGTAGATCTATGTCATACAGACACAAATTTGAGCATAGCCATGACCATACAAATGTGGATCCATGCTAGACATACAAAACTCCATCGCAACCTGGGGAAAAGCAATGAGCACTTTAAACAAATACCCAAGGTCTTCGTCTCTTCTTCCACAAAGTATGATTCTATCCATGTGATTACAATGATCTAAAGTCGAACATGGTAGAAACCACTTGATTACTGGTCAATGATGTGAACCGTTAACAAGTGCGAGGGAGATCACCATTAATGTCAATGATTCCCAAGGTACTATAGTACACTCTACTGGGTGTGAATAGATGTCCTGATGTCGAACACCTAGTCAATTCCATTGATCAAAGGTCAATGATGTGAACCTATGTTGAGAGCAAGAGAATCTATCATTAAGGCATACAGATATCAAGGTACTAAATATTGTTTTTAAGACTATTTCCCGATGATGAGCTGATGTCAACAGAAAAATTCTTATCAAAGGAGGGCCATGATGAGTCCCACATCGACAACACAAAACTCGAAACATAGTTCTGGAATGATGTGAATGTAGTAACCATAGGATTGACTCAAAAGTAATGACACAAAGACTATGTTGATTGTAGAGGTAAAGCTTCTTCAAATCTCCTTTGAACATCGGGCGGCACAACAAAAAAACTTGGCAGCATGACTGGATGGGACAAACACACAATGCGACAGTGGACAATGCATTCCTTTGAAAGACTCAAAGGAGTGACATGAGTCATGAAAGTGGATCATCAAGGAGATCAGCTGAATACCCAATTGACTGACATGATATGCAAACAAGTGCCATGTTCAAAGGTAACGAAAAACTAATGTAGTTTATTTGCGAAATGATTCCCTTCCCATTTCCCCCATCATGATCGATGAGTGCCTCTTTTCAGTTTTACAAGTTCAAAGAGGGTAACAAACACTTGATATAGCTTGTCGAAAGAAAAGTCCAAACTCATATGTTTTACGAACCTGAGAGAGGAGGGGTTCATTCCCAAAAAGGGTCTCTCAATGTTTAATTGAATGAGTCCATTGAAAGAAAACTCGGTATCGTTCATGTTTAGAGAGTTTGAATGAATACAGAAGAAGACTCCAAAGGGGTCCTTTTTCGTATGATTTAGTTTCCAAGGCATGAAAAAGTGTAAAATCATACCTTAGAGAAATCTTCCAGTCATGATTGGTTGGAGTGTTCCTTTTTCATAAGTAGTCCTATCCAAATAGAAAAATAGATAACCTACCATCCGACGGACGACTCTTCAAATGCTTTAACGAGCATGAATAAGACAATATCGCTTGACAATCTTTTCGTATTCAGGGAGCCTAAAAAGAGTTTAAAGAGGACTCCATGAGGTTTCTTTACACAATGTCACTTTTTACGAGCCTGGAAAGAATCGGAAATGGACTCGATGGTCTTTTCATGTTTGAGCCTGAAAAAGAGGTGAAAAGAAGACTCGATGACGTTTCTTTACACAATGTTAATTTTTTATGAGCCTGGAAAGAATCTAAAATAGACTCGGACCTTTGATACTGGGTTTAAGGAGCATGACCAAAGTGTCGTAACAAATGCTCATTGACCTTTTCCACTTTATGGATGTGCGAAAAAGTCATAAACAAACTTCCAAAGCTTCATGCTATGGTTCTCCTATACTACAATCGACTCAGAAACAAGTGTTAAATGCATTCATAACTAGCATTAAGGGATTACGACTGATAAATTTCAAATAAAATGTAATTTTAAGTTAAAACTATAGCATGTAAAACCCAAAAATTGCCTATATAAGTCATGTAAATAGTAAAAAATCAAATAATTTTACTATTTACCCATAGTGGAGAGCATTTGGAGCACTTCCCTAGCCATATCTTCAGCAGCTGATACCGGGAGTTCCCACCGTTGGATTTGAGCATCGTCAATTCCAAGTGATAGCTAAAACCCTACTATTTCTTTTCATAATCTTTATTTTGAGTTTTGATGGGGTTTTGGGGTTGTATGGCAAGCCCTAAAACCTTGAAAACAGGCACCACATATACCCCTTGTGGGATACGTGGTACCTCCCAAGAACTGTGCCTAAAACAAAGATGACAGGCGGTGCCACCGCCTATCTCCAATGGTGCATAGGCAGTGCCGGCCGTGGAGATTTCAAACTAATAGCATAAGCAATAATAAATCATTCTTTTGATTTTAAATGATTAGATATGATTCTAATGCATGCTATGATTTTTTTTGGTGGCTCAAAAATGGTGATATGGAAATAAAGACAACATGACAATGA
This sequence comes from Pseudotsuga menziesii, assembly GCA_001517045.1. NCBI lineage: Eukaryota > Viridiplantae > Streptophyta > Pinopsida > Pinales > Pinaceae > Pseudotsuga > Pseudotsuga menziesii. Next base: position 20,426 of record LPNX010578137.1, read on the forward strand.
TGATGCTTTCACTGAAAGGAACGTGGGTTGTATAGCCGCATTACGGGACTGTGGGCTCCTGAAATTATTTCGGACTCCAAGCATGGTATCACATGAGCGGTTACTAGAGCACATACTGCGGATGTGGAATCTGGAGCAGCAGTACTTCGAGGTTGGGGCCCATATTCTGACAGTGGAGGTAGAGGATATCTACGTCTTGACTGGTCTCTCGAGACGGGGTGCCCCCATCTCACTAACAGGTTCCCATGGAGGGGATATTACCACTCAAGAGCTGATAGATCGTCACTGTGATCTAGGGACGAGGACATCAGGGAAGAAAATCCCCATCAGAGCAATGACGAATGGGCCCCTACGGACCATCCTATTTACTATGTAGAGGGTGGCCATGAGTCAAGGTGTGCACTAGGCTTCTAGGGCACACATGTTATATGCCATAGAGGCCATGGCACCCACGGTATTCAACTGTGCAGAAGCCATGCTTCCGATATTCAAAGATTAGCTGACTAAGTGTCAGCAGGGAGAGCTAAAGTAGTTTGGCTTTGGTTCCATTTTAGCCTGCTTCTTCTTCGAGCGGGTACCACAAATGAGACCTCAGGTGGTCTTCAGAATATGAGAACACGGGATCCCTGTATGTTGAGGTGGTTCTAGGGCATGGCTTGTACAGGAGCAAGTAGGGGGGAGGTGAAGTTCGGAGACCCGTTCTTCATATGGCTCCAAGATCAGATCCTCATGGTGGAGGATTATGCTTACGCAGGTACGGACTTCACCAGAGATCCTGACCTACCACTCCCACCCGGCGGACAGTGGGGCGACATCGGTAAGAAGCAAGAAACCCTAAAATGGATTAAATGTTTTATACTTTTTATGTTAAGTGATGAGACCTGTATATCCTCATGCAGATGTTGGAGAAGTGCGACCTGGAGGAGCTTCTCCATTGGATAGGCGAGCTGGAGCTTCCTTGTACCACAGGGTGATGATATCACTGGGGAGTTAGAGGAAAACTTGGAGAGGTTGAGCTTGGATATCCCAGATGCTTCCATTGATGACCTCCTAATGAGGTATCAAAGACCTACATCGGGAGTACCGGGTCGATTCAGTAGGCTGTTACGTAGAGTAGCTCGGGCAGTGATGTGCTACCACGAGCATCACTAGTGTATGAGATATGTACTGAAAGCTGATAGCTTCAAGATTTTGTATGATGATTTTTCCTGAAATCCTATGTGCTTCAGATGAGGTCTCGAGACTTATTTTTGTAAAAATTTTCGTATATATATACACAGACTTTTACCTAGTGTTTATATGTCTCAAATGGTAAATGTATTTTATATGAGTTTTATGTGTCTTTGAATGTTTATTTACAATGAACCACGTTTGATTTCAATGTCATGAATGGGAAATATGCCAATATAGGATGTAATTAGCTAATGAGTCAACAACTACATTATGTTCCCTAGGGATATGCCTATAAGTGATGGTTTCAAATGATCTTTCCAGCGAACGTACTCTCTGGAAGAGGTGGAGAAGCACAGGGTTTCTAATGGTGTAAACATGGTTTAAATGGAAAACCATGAGTTGGGAGGTAGCTTCAGTTAGAAGACCAATGATTGCTTCATATTCAACAATTTTATTAGTAGCGGGAGCTATACAAACCACTTCTGAATTGACCAAATCTTCAGCCGGGGAATAGAGGACCCAAGAAGTTGAGGCAATATTCAAGGTGTGGCAGCAAGCATCATCAGCGAATCTGTAGAAAGCCATTTGCATGACCAAAACATGGTATAAACAAATGCGGACACTAAACTCAAAACCATCTTGAAAATACTAAAAGCACATTGAAAGTCAAGCAATATACATATATACAAGATACTATCAGAGAAAGACCTGGGCATAGTACCTTTTTAGGTACAACCCATTGCGAGGTTTCCCCAAAGAGATTCCATCATAATCAATGAGATCATAGGCTCCTTTCTCTAAAACCCTAGAAATGACGAAAGGTCCGTACCACATGGACTCGAACTTACCCTTCCCTAGCTTGTCATATCTCTGATCGTAAGTCAAAATTAGGTCACCCTAGTTAAAGACGCGAGGCTGGACGGATTTATCATACTACGCCTTGACGCGTTTCTTATGTGCCTCATTAGCCAAGGAAGCATCTCTCTGAGTCTCGTCAAGGTTGTTCAAGTACAAAAATCTTTCTTCCTTTGCAGAAGTGTCTGGGAGAAGTTCAACAGCAAGTTGTAAAGATGGAATATGACATTGAATCGGTAAGACAGCTTCGAGTCCATAGACAAGCTGTAATGGCGTGAAACTAGTGGTTATTTTCACCGAAGTCTGATAAGCCCAAAGAGCGGAGAAAAGAACATGGTGCCAGTTGAATTTATGATCTCCAACCATCAGACAAAGCATAGTTTTTAAAAATTTGTTAATGCCCTCTACCTGACCATTAGCTTGTGGATAATATGGCGTAGAGTTTTCATGGCAAAAACCTAGCTTGGCACTCAGTTCCTCCATCATTTGATTACGAAAATGGGATCTGTGATCAATAACGATGGACTGCAGGACTCCAAATCTATCTGTGCTATGATAAAATAGGAAGAGAGCGGTAGTCTTACCATCTTCTGCATATGTAGGCGTGCCCTCAGCCCATTTTGTGAAATAGTCAATGGCTACGATGATGTAACCATGCCCCCTAGCTGAGGTAGGCTTAAAATGCATGAAGTCAATCCCCCATTTAGCAAATGGGCCAACAGCAATGACAGGGTGTAGCGAAGTAGGATGGGTGCACTTTTTAAGATAAAAGTGTTGACAAGGTGGGCATTTCTTAACAGCCTCATGACAGTCTTTGAAGACAGAAGGCCAGAAATAGCCAGCGGGAAGGATTTTCTAGGCTGTAGCCATCCTAGATAAATGACCGCCACATGCTCCAGAGTGGAAATCATTAAACACATGTTCAAACCCCTCATGGGTGAAGCATCGCCGGAGAATAGAGTCAATCCTGTGTCTATAGAAGGTATCATTCAATATGAGATAGTATTTCACGTGGTGATGGATATAGTGGTGATCGTCACAGGATAAATGCGACTGAAATCATTGTGTTTGGAGATAAATAAGAAAATATCCATACCAAGGGTCGGTAGTGCTAATCAGGAACAAGAATTCATCCGGAAATGAATCACTGGGCTCAAATTCCATCGAAGCACAAGGAAGATCACACATAAGCTCGGCAAAGACCAAGGATTTCTTTGATGTGGCTTTGGAAAATTCCAGATCAAATTCTTGTAGTATGACTATCCATTGGGATTACTTGCCCCCAAGCACTTGACGAGTAGGGATGTAATACATAGGGTTCTGGTCTTCCAATACAGTGGTAGTGCGGAGCAGAATGTAGTGACGAAACTTTTATACATCAATGACCGTGTCCAATGCTAACTTTTCCACATGTGAATAGCGAGTTTTGGAATCCATAAGATTCCTACTGGCATAATAAATCACATGCTCCTAACCATGGAGATTTTCCTGCACTAAAACCATAGCGATGGTAGTAGCAAAGGCAGCAATATACAAGAGAAAGTACATTGAATAATTCATGGGGTGTATCACAGGTGAATGAGTTAGAGCATGCTTAAGATTGTCAAAGGTGCGTTGGGCTTGGTCATCCCAGAAGAACAGGGTGTTCTTCTTGAGGAGACACATATAACCGTGTGTTTTCTCTGCAAAATTGCACACGAAATGGCGGAGAAAGTTTTCCTTCCCTTGCAAACTTTGGAGTTTAAGGAGATTAGTTGGGGCTGGTAGAGCTAAAATGGCGGCAATTTTCAAAGGATCAATCCAGATGCCATCTTTGGATACCACAAAACCTAGTAGACGTCTCGTCTCAACGCAAAAAACACATTTATGCAGATTGAGCCATATATTATAATGACAGCATCTCAGGAATATCTCCATAATATGACCAGGGTGCTCCTCCCGTCGCTGTGAATGAGCAGGGAGGTCGTCACAGGTACAGTTCAACAATATGTTTAATATCATGAAATGTAGAGGACATTGTGCGTTGGAACGTGGATCCAACATTTTTCAAGCCAAAAGGTAACTTCCTATATGCAAAGGTTCCCCATGGGCAAATGAATGCCATCTTATGCTGATCGGAGGGTAATATCTCAATATTATTATAGCCAAAGAAGCCATCCAAAAATGAAAAGATCACACTTCCACCACAGTTGTCGATAATCTGAATGATGTGCGGAGTAGGAAAGTTGTCCTTGGGACAAGCTTTCTTCAAATCCCTAAAGTTGATATAGACTCTAATGGTTCCCTTCTTTTTATTGACAAGGACAACATTCGATACCCATTCCATCAAGGGTATAGGATAAATAAACCTATCTTTGAGAACTTTCTCAATTTCAGCTTTAATAGATGCGGCCTTTCAAGGATGGACTTGCCTTAGTTTTTTCCTGACAAATTTAGCCGTGGGATAGGTTTTAATCTCATAGACCTGTTGAGGCCTGGAAATTCGCAGGCGAAAACAGTAAGGGATTCTCCCCAATCAGCATTCCCAACTAGCCCGCTGACTGTTTGGTATAGGGAATCCGTCCGGTTTACGGTCCGGCTACCGTAGGTCAA
>LPNX010578137.1:34610-45254 GCA_001517045.1 Pseudotsuga menziesii
GGATGACTAACTATCTATCCCCGGGGAGCCAAAATAATTATTATTTAGTAACGCATTAACTTCATGTAGAATAAACACAATCACAGGTAACTGATACTTGTATTTACAGCACATGAAAGAGAAATTATTCCAACAATCAGATAGCTAACTGTTATGTGAAGCACCAGCATTACTAAAAGTGAATTTTCCACAAAATAAACCGGAAATCATTCAACAAGACATAAGTCATAGAGTTAGAACGATCTCACAATTCATGGACATATGCTGAAAAACAAAATAGTTCATTTTCCTTCCATCCATTGCACACCATTTGGAAAATCCCACAGCCCTTTCTCCAACAGGCAAACTACAATTCTTTATTGCAAAAAGGAAATAGTTCTTCTTTACAATAGGTCATCCAGTGTGACCAAGGAAAAAATCCCTTCTCTTGTCCCTCTGCCCTAGTTTTATACAAAATCAAAAAATGGTTGGGCTGCCCAAAGTGACCTTTGGGCTTCCCAATGCTTCATTTTCCTACAGCCTTTTACAAAATAATAATTTACACAAAATTGACCGGTCCTTCTCATGAGGAGGGTCCCGTTTGGTCTTCCAAAAACTTCCTCCATGCTACTGCCTCAGCAGCGAGTCCTTCAAATGAGTGGGGTTCCAAGAATTGTATATTCAGCTCGAACTTATCTGCTTGGTTCCGAATAGCTTCTATTCTGGCCGTGTTCAGGCGCACCTGTTCCTCCAAGAGTTGTATACTAATGGCTGTGTGTCCAATTTCATTTTTTAGGATCGGCTCATCAAGGGCTCTGATACATTGGACCTTGGCTTCCTCCTCCTGCTGCCTTGTCTGCAACATCCCTGCAATTGTATCATGATCAGGGAATTCGTGTAGCCTATGTTCATCTTCCACTTGACAGCGATTATAGGTGACAAGGGCTCTTCTAAAGAACTCTGTACATGCTCCCTTCGTTTTCTTCACTGTCTTCTGAAAGTCCTCTGTAGTAATAACAACAAACTCGATCAGATCATGGTCCCGCCTTAAAGCTTGCTTATCTTTAACTGGTAGCTCAGCTGGGACTTCTTGATCATCTTCTACTCTGATTATCCTTGAATTCAGCACCTCCAGGATGTCTTGCGATCTGTCCACAAAATAAGATGCTGTATTTAATATTTCATCCAGCCTGCCATCAATCTGCAGGACTTGACACCTTTCTTCTTCCAGGGCCGTTTGCAGTTGCAGCATCCTAGCCTTCTGAGCCAGGATGTGGTCTTTGACGGGCTGCAGATCTACCTGCTGCTCCTTGGCTGCCTCCAGCTGCCCTTGCAGATCTCTAACATATAAGGTATTGGATTCGTAGATGTCCTTCTGCTGCTCCATCAGCTCTTCTATCTGTGTCTTCATTTGTTCCCTTTCGCTCTTTAAGTCCTGAATTTCTTGATGTGCCTTACTCAAGGCTTCTTGTGTAGTTTCTTTCGCTTGTGCTTCCTGCTGGATAGCATGAATTTCATGCTTCGTGACCTCCACCTATTTGAGTGCAAGCTCATATTTTCTTTTTAATCTGTTGCTCTCCTCTCTCTCCCTTCTCAAGGTGTCCTTGAGCTGAGAGGTGGTCTTCTTGGAGGATTCTATCTCTACCAGCATGTGATCTATGTTATCTTCCGTAGCATTTAAGGCTGCCCTCCCAGCCCTGATGACAAACTTTGGATATTTATCTGTTCCGACCATCACAGCTTTGTCGGTTATCATCGTGCTGGCCATCCCTTCTGCCTCTATTTTCCTCTCGGTTCTCCTCATGATCCTCTTGGTTGCCCTGTCATAATACAGTGTACTAAAATTAGGAACCTCTTCCCCTTTCTTCGGTGTAAAGGGTACTAACTGGAGTGTGGGAGTCGTAGGGGTGACGATGGTAGGTACTTGGAGGATTGGTATCTCAGGGTTCTCCTCACCCTGGCTTTGCTCAGCTTGTGATCCAGAAGCCTGTTGTTGTGCCAACTCTGTCTTCTTGGCTTCCTGTTGTCGAAGTTCTTCATCCAGTTTCCTCTGAGCTTCTTCAGCTGCTTGCTTGGCAGCCTCCTCGGCCTCTCTACTCTTTCCTTTACCTTTTCAGCTGCTTCCTGGGCAGCTTTCCTCTTTTCTTCTTCTCCTTTCTGGAGCCATTCTGTAGCTTCTTGTTCTAGTCTCTGGGCTTCTTCCCTTATTCTTTTGGCTGTTTCTTCAACCTTAGCCCGCTCAGCTTTCTCCTGCTCAAATCCACCTTGTGGTTTGAACCTCTTACCGAGCGCTGTCATGTTAGCAGCCCTCCTGAAAACAGATTCATCCTTGTCAAAGTGATGAGTGTACTCATAAAATACTTTGTGTTTCCTGCAGTGCTCAGCCATTCTCTCGTGAGTATCATTCCGTCTAAAGATCATCTCCCCGAAATGGAACTTTTCTAGTTCCTGTATAAATTCAGGAGCTTGCTTCACATTTGCAAAGCTGCAACTACCTAGCTTGAATGGCAGAGGAGGGTAGGAAGACTTCTTCTTCTGGAATAGGAAATGACCAACTCCATCTATATACACCTGTCTGACAGCTTCCTTGTGTATGATATAATCTGTTGCATACTTGGGCAACAGATAAGGGGTCTTTGACCCACCAAACATCCTTAAATACATCCCGTTTTCTGTCAAGAAATAGTCACCAAACTCTTCTATGACCTGCATGGCTTCTTCTGACATGCAGTTTCATTCCTTCCGGAATATGAGAGTGTACAGAGGCATTATAAAATGTTCACAGATCTCTCTATAGTAAGTATGGTATTGATTAGCCCCCGGCATTCTATATGCTGCATATACGGGCATCCTATCCTTCTCCCAAACACATTTGAGTCTGGGGAAAGACTGGTGGCATAGTATGCAGTCGATTAGGATGGAGCTCATGTAAAATTCAGATCTTCTCCGTTCCCTTCCTTCCGAAGCTGCAGCCACACAAGAGGAGAGGTTGCTTGAGACTATGCTCGCCCAATTGAAAATGGTTCCTTCTGTTGCTATAAAAAACATTAGGGGTACCCATTCAAACTTGAACAGTCTGCCATTTGCCCTCCCAAAGATTCTGTTTAGCATTAAAGCTATGAACCTGTAAGTGGGCCTGACACTGGCTGTGTCATAATCTTCAGTCACTCTATGTCGGAAGATCTTTCCCGGTAAGAGCATTCTTTTCAAGGTCTCTACAAGGTCCATCCGGAGGTCGTCCAACCATCCATCTGTAAGGAAAAGCTGAGGCTCTGGTAGATGATAAGCTAAAGCTACATATCCAGGGCTAAATGCAGCATAGCCCTGGCCATCGACGTTACAGATGAGCATCGAATTGTGGTTTGTATGTGGTAGCACCCATCTCATTAACTCGGAGCACGGGAACAGCTCTGGTCTGGTGGCGACCTTCATGATGGTTGATTTCTCTATATTGGCATATATGGGTGCCTCCTCAAGCCCCATATCCGGGACTTCCCTGCGGGAGATCATCCTGTAAATATCTCCCCATTTGTATTCCGGCTCCACCCCTGTGACACATTGGGTGTCCTCATAAATGTATTCAATTCTTGCTTCTGTATCTGGTGCTGGCACCTCCTCTACTGCTGGGGCCTTCTTTTTCTGTCTCTTAGACATTTTAAGATCTTCCTGCAATGTATAACATCATGGTATTGAGTAATTCAAATTTATGAACTTTGTGCAACAGTTTATTCTCTTTTAGGTATATCGGAATTATATCAGTGCATACAATCAACCTTCAGCTTTCATATTGAACAATTCACTAACATGAAGTGCTGTGCAATATGTTATTAGCATGATAAATTTTTACTGTAGCACATCTTCGCCAGGTCTTATGAATGAGTTGCCTTATGATTTATCCCACATGCATTAAAATTATCAGTCATATTGATGTTGGCAAGAAAACTACGCTATTACGAGGCTTGTCCTTTCTTATGAAAGTGATATATAGAAGCGACATGAGCAAAATCTATGCAGATGCATCATACAACCATCATTTCACTGCCTATCACATGCAAAGAGAAAAACATAACAGCCTCAGGCCTAAACAATCGACGCTTCAGCCCTACAAACCCCCAGGCCCACTGCGACAGAAATGCAAACGACCAGCATCGAAGAAAAACCATATGTCGCTGACATTCTTCACACAACTCGACGGGAAGCGACCACATCTCTGGACAAGGATACTTCATTAAAACCGACTCACGCTACCCTCAGAAATCATGGCGTTACCAACAACCGTTCTTCTTGACCCTACCAGGGTTTTAAGCAATCGACAGCAAATTTAGGTTGCGCCAGCCCCAGGTTCTGCTAAGAATTTTCACCGAGACGACACACAAACCCCTGGACCGAACCAAACAATGCAGACTCCAAATAATTTAACCGCCCAACAAAGCCTGGCGCAGATGGCGTAATGGCCTCCTGCGCCCCAAAACCTCCATCATAACCACCAGGTGCAGGCGGCATGACGGCCGCCTGCACCTTGCTTCCCCCCAAAGGACTGAAATGGCATAAAAAGGAAACGTGGGCTTTTAAAAAATAAACGGCGAAAACCCCCTCCCTATAACTGTCCAAACTATTCAACCGGGAACCCTAACCAAACGGCACGAACCGCCAGGTGGACGACCGAAGAAAAACCCAACCAAGGGAGAAAACTCCCCGTGCTGGCGCAACGGGACGACGGGTCCAAATCTTAAAACCCCCCACCGCGTAAAAGAAATCTTAAAAAAAACAATGCTAAGAGTCAAGATCCTACCTGGCAATCCACCAAACGAGGTGAGAAGATGATGGCTAGACTTCTCCTCCTGCCACCTGGACACAGGTACACCAACAGCTAGCTCTCACGCGCTCCTAAACTCGACAGTTCATCTCACCACGACAACGCCTTCGAAAACAACAAAAACCCCATTTATCGCCCTACATATATAAACAAACCCATACGTGCTAGGAGTCACATTAGTCGGGGCGACCCTGAAAGTTAAGTCGGGCGGCACAAACATCATACCATCCGCAACGGCGGACCTTCCCTACCACTCTGTCACCTGCAACGGTGAATATGGCTCAAAACAAACCTCGGGCGACGAAGAATCATGTATCGGGTGCTGGCGGAAACCTTGGTCGGGTGACCAAGAGTCTGGACCCTTCCGCAACGGCGGGTCATCTTCCACACTCCACTGTCCGCAACGAGGAAACGAAACTCCAGAGCACGGTTCGGCGGGAGACGAGGATTCACGAATTTACGCTGATCCGCAACGGCGGGGCTTGTCAGAAACCATCAAGAATCTAGAGACACCCAAAGCGGCGGTCACATTAAACCAAGCGGACCTGATGGCCACCCGCAATGGCGGGTCGACAAAAGACTCAGGTTCCAGACAACACCCGCAACGGCGGGACGGGCAAGGAACTTAGAAGCTGATAGACACCCGCAACGGCGGGAAAATCAAAGAGAAAACGTCCGACATGAAAACCTTGCAACGAAATTTCTAAAGTTTTGCAAAATGACAGGGACTCAATTTCAATGGAAGTCTTTAAACATTTTAACTATGAAAAAAACCAGTCAACTTCTAGCATTCAAAATTCGAGAAGGAGCCATAAATCCATACGCAAAACTCAAAAGCATGAAACTAAGCAAAGAAAATGGCTAACTCGAAGTAAAGGAGGGTCCCAAAATTTTTTGAATTTTGGGAAAATGTTGCCGGTGCAACAAGACCACAATGGATCGATCAATCCTCGCCATCTCTTCATAGGACCAGGCAAAAATATCACAGAATTCTTTGAAAAGTGCCTTGTAGGCTTTAGATTCATCTTCCGAGCAGTTCTGCCCAACATGAACATGCTTGATAGTATCAAGCTTGGCTGATATGTCAATTGGATTCGTATCTTTCAACAATATGGGACTTTGGGGTACATTGACAATATCAGTAGGAAACAAGGTTGCATAATCATGGCTAACCAAACTAGTGTTGGGGAGGAACATGGATCTGTGATGGTGATCCTCCCAAATGGACTCATATGTATTCATGATCTCCATAATGGACTCATTGGAAGGGAAAGTCTCAGAGAGATAATCTAGAGTAGGAAGAGAAGGTTCTAACCAGTATGGTAAATGGTAAGGATTTGAAGCCACTAGATGAAGGTCATCAGTGTGATCATCGAAAAAGGTTTGAATGGCGTCATACATTGCTTCGTGTGAACTCAACGAGGTGGACTCAACAACTTGTTTACCCTTAGGCTCACAATCAAATGAGGCAATCATATGGACTCTCGCGATATCCGTGCTAGGAGGAGTGGATGGAAAAATCCCCATAAGGAATGAATCCTTCAACATGCCTACCCCAATCGACTGGTAAGGGGGAGGGGGCTGGCCTAACATGGGGATGTTATTAGCCCTGGAGGTAGTAACATCCGGTGTACAGAAATCAATCTGGTCAATGGTAACAATTCTCCATAGATGTGGAAATTAGACTATTCGGAATACTGTTGAGGTGACAGCAGTCATGGCATAGAACCAATTTCTTCCTAGAAGGAGGTTGCAATCTAAGGGGGCATCTATCACTTCTACTTGAATGGAAATGGTTTTTCCCCCCAGCTCGACCGCTAGGGCTGATATGAGACCATCGGGTTGGAAACCCCATCTGTCAAAGGCCTTGAGGGTCATAGGTGATGTTACAAGCTCAGGAGAGCCAAGAGCCTTTGTGGAGCGTTCCAACAAGACAGAGACAAAACCGAGGTCGAAGCTCCTTCATTTAGTAGTGTTCAAAAAAATTTCTTTCCAACTACTTTCGTAATGATCTGAAAAGCAATTTTGTGAGGTAACCTAGACTTATAGTTCTCAACATTGAAATGAATCAAGTTAGTATTATCCGGGTCTAAAGCTCCTAATGCTGACAACACGTTTTTACACTGTGTAGGCCAACTTTGGATTACTTCTAAGGTAGACATTGCAAAAGGTCCCTGAGCGAGATCTTCAACTACATTATAAAATTAAGCAGCTTGGGCATTAGGGTTAAATACAACCTTCTGAAGAGTACTCTTGGGTGGACGCAAAATCATGTCGAGAGTAGGCTTCTCGATAGATGACAAGGATTCAGGAGAACTAGTAGAGGGAGCTTTCCCTAAAGAAGAATGATCTTCTTTCTTATCTATGGATTTGTCATAATTCTGACTTCGAGTTTGTAGATTAATGGTATCCAAGGACATCATACGAATTTCCTCTGACGAACTGGAGCTACCCTGATTAGACATGTGGTCTATCAGTTGCTGTTGATAGGGAAAAGGATCCATGAGTACTGCGAGTGCGGGATTTGATTTTAGAAATTGGGATATTTCGTCTCGACGAGGACACTCCTTTGAGAAATGGTCACCTTCACATAGCAGACAGAGATATTTTGCCTTTATTTTCCCTTTATTGTTATCACTATTGGTTGGTATTGGATTCTCTTGTTGGTTTCCTGGTTTTTTATTCCTATTTTTACCCTTCTTTTTATTGCCTGAGGTTTGAGTACTTTGGATAGAATTGACCTCGGCGAAAACCTTAGGAGTTGAAGGAGTAGGGGTGGAATTTTGGGGTTTCTTGGTAGGTTTCGTTGCTGATGGGGACTGGATTGAACCAACAATCCCATCAACAGGTACTTCTGCCGGTGTCTTGGTGGGATCGGTGCTTGGGCGAGGAGCTTGAGGAATCAAGTCATAAAGAGTTCCAAACTGGGAATAGACCAAGTCTAGATACTAGGCTTGACTAATAGCTTGCTCTTCAGTAATGGCGCCACCAATATCCACATCTTGGGTGATTGGAGGCAACAAAGATTTGGTAAAACAATCAGCTAATAACTGATTTAGAATAGGGGCCTTAATAATCCTTCTCCACCTTCTCCATTCATGGATATGGTCAGATATATGGGTGGAGGTGTTCTGTCGCAAAGAAGTTAAGAGATTAATACCTATTTCATAATGAAAAGGGAGCTGAAATTTTGTAAGAAACACGGTTGCCAACGAGCCAAAATCCACAAACGAATGTTGTGGGAGTTCAATGTACCACTTCGCGGCTGTACCGGTCAAAGTTCATTGAAAAAGTTGTAACCGAACTGAATCATCCATGAGGGAGTTTTAAGAACACCATAGATGGAATGTCAGAGCATGGTTTTTTGAATCGTCTCCCTTCTTCCCATGGAACTTCGGGATGTCCAATGGTAACTTTACTGGAATGGGAGGCCATGAGGGATTGTGTCGAAGGGGGTCATTAATCAACTTGGACAAGTCCAGTAAGTCCAAAGTTGCTAGGAAAGGCAACTGACAGTTGGGTTGTACATACTGGTAATATTGATATGGCATATAATTACCAGTAGGACCATAAGTGGACTGAAAGACAGGTTGCTATGACGAAGAACTAACGAAAAATCCACCCGCAGGGGGTTGATTTCTGGGATCAAGACCATTAGGACCACTAGGACCTCTAGGAGGGGGACCGCTAGGGACTCTGGGACCACCATGACCACCAGGAGGTGGACCACTAGACCCTGCAGGGACACCAGGAGGTAAACCTCTAGAGCCTTCGGAACCAGTAGGAGGAGGGCCACCAGACCCTCTAGGGCCATTAGGAGGAAAGCCACCAAGCCCCCCAGGACCACTAGGACCATAAGGAGGAAATTTGTTAGATCCTACAGGACCATTAGGCCCCCCAGGGGGAGGACCTCCATGAGGTGGTCCTCCAGCACCTCCCACAGTATGTATAGGTATCCCCCCCATGGCTGGCATGTAAGACCAGTTGGGTTTCCCCCGTGGCGTAAAAGCATTACTAGGGTATGGAATTCCCGCATAAGGGATTCCTGTAGAATTGGGTGGATGATTAATGTTACCTACAGGTATTTGATAACCATAACCTCCAGAATATTAAATGGTTACAGGTTGTGCCCCCCAGGGCTGACTTGAACTGGATGGGGGATTAACCACATTAGTATGGGTGGGAGAGACATAAAATATAGATGTTTCTATATTAGAGGTCAGTCCTTGACTAGGTACAATTCTGGTGTCAGATAATGTAGGTCCTACCAGGGGTTTCCCCCCTGCACTAGAAGGTAAAGACGAAACGAGAATTGAAGGTTGGGCCCTAGGTGCAGAAGACCTAGGAGGATTGGGAATGTACATAACATGGGAGGTGGTGGGGGTGGTATTTTGACCTAGGTTGTGGGGTGTTATTGGACGATCTATAATCGATTCAATGGGTCTCATAGAATCGACAAGTGAACGATATCCCACAGGGACAGATGTGGAACATGATGGTGTTGGGCCTAACAGGTCATCTATTTGCTTGTTAATCTCCTATGCACAGAGAATGGAAGGGCATTATTTCCTTCATTCTTCTTCATCTTCAGAAGAGTTTAAACGGGTGCCAAATGAGGCAATGGCCTATCCTACAGGGGTGTCCCAAAATGGAGCATTGGGACCAAAATCCAGACGGGTAGTATCGTCAACATGACCTTCCATGGGAGAATGGAATGAGGTATTTCCCCGAGAAGGCTGTTAGACCAAGGGAGGAAAGTGTGAAGAATATGGTCCTCCACTTTCTATAACCATACTATCTCACACTTGGGAGGTGGTATCAGCTCCTTGGTCGATAGCTTCCATTGGATTTTCTCCTGAACCAGGAACAAAATCGGGTGGCAAGCCCCGTACTCTTCTAGACTGTCTTAACTCAGCCAGTTTGTATAGTTCCTATCTAACCTAGGGTCTGGAAAAACTAGAAAACACGCCAAAAAATTTCCCTACACAAGCTATCGGTCAAAACAAGCACACTTAAAATGATAGGAGTTTAGATAGTCAGGTCTCTCACTAGGATTGTCAAGAAGGTGCCACTCGCGATATACCTTGAGGGTATGTGTGTAGTAATCTCCCCGAATGTTGTTTTCAGTGTATGGTTCCAAGCAAGACGACCAAAGGGATTTTCTCAAATGGATAAGGTATCCTAGTGGGGTCTCCCGATATACTCAAGGTACGTGGGAGCTCAAATCGGTAGTAGTGCTGTCTAATGCATAACCATACACAAGGGGCCTTCCGATATACAATCGAGTACGTGAAGTACCTTTCTATATACCTCAAGAGGACGTGAAAGGCTGTTCGATATACCGATGGTACGTGGAAGAACCACGCGAGTCTCGGGATGTAATGCGAAAAAATAACGACAGCTCCTACGCTTAATGATGCCCGAACACGTCTCTAACCTATCACTCCAATTGCTACGTAAATTTTAACCTATAACTACCATTAATTTTAAAGTGGACGATTAGGTGAATGCATGGTGTTTTGACAGAAAAGTAAAACCATGCAGTATGCCTACTTAAGGGAGGGAAAGAGAGTATTTTCTTTTGTTTCAAAACCAAAAATACTTCCAAAAAATAGTCTTGAACACAAAATCAAAGATAAGCAGCACTTTCCAAACTGATTTCTCTTTTCTAAAAGCAATAAGAAGGGGAATAATCTCTTTTCCTAAAAGAAAAACAAGAAGCATACTACATGCAAATGCACTCTATTCTTCAATTTCTCCTAAAACATAGGCAAATCTAACTTAAAACTACTATATATATATATATATATATATATATATATATATATATATTTTGATGAGATAGTACT